>JAHLSL010013672.1:343196-377045 GCA_025920805.1 Petroica traversi | reverse complement strand
TATTCCAAAGTCAAAACTACCCTAGGTTTAAGAAAATGGGATTTAAATCGACAAAACTTAAAGAAATTCATCAGATGGATTGTTACTCATGTCCCTTCAGTTTCGCCTGCTTCAGCCTCTTGTCCCTACTTTTGGGATGAAGTTGGGGAAAGATTAACTGATAACATTCGCGGAGGAGAACATAACGTTGCAAAATTCTTTTCACTTTTAATTTTAATTTCTGATACATTGGGAACACGGGAGAAAGTTTCAGAGACTCAGTCCACCCCTCCCGCCCCGATTCCGGGCACCCCCTGCCCCCCCAACGAGTCCCTGCCGTTCCCCACCAAGTACAAACCGCATGAATCCGCAGAGAGCTGTCTCCCACCCCATCTCCCCGGGCCGGCGGGCTCCGCTGAGGGGGGGGCTGTGCGGGGGGGCCCTGGTCCCGCGGCAAACAGGGGAACTTGGTAATCGAACCGAATAAACATGGCACGGGCCACGAGGAGGAGTGCACGGGGGACTCGGACGGCGGGGGGAATTACGCCAACTCCCCTGACTCTACAGCGACTGAAACAAAGAGCTGCTCGCATGGCCGGGGCGGCCACACCTCTGCCGTGACTCTCTCCCCCTCCCCTTCCCCCTCCGCCGGGAGCCGCCCACACGGCAGGGGCCAGCCCGGACCAGCCGGGGAATCCTGGGACAATTCCACAGATAAAAAATTCCTTGTTGCTCCCGTGACTTATAACACAAGGGGGGCAAATCCAAGGTGGACAGCCTTTTCCTATCAAAATCTAAAAGAACTGTGTAAACTTTCTAAAGACTTTGGAAGAGAATCATCCTATTTTAAGGGAGTATTAAATGCCACATTCGAAACACATATGATGGTACCACATAACATAAGAACATTAATGTCCAGCCTGTTAACTGAAGCTCAGTTCTGGCTCTGGGAAAGATCCTGGCAACGACATCTCAAAGAATTATTAGAAACTTATAAAACTAACCAGCACACAGCCTTCCTCACTCTTAACCACCTTGCTGGCCAATCAGATATGGAGAAACCCCAGGACCAAGCTGCTCAAATTCCAATAGAGGTTTTAAATGATATCAAAAATGCAGCAAAAAGAGCTCTACTCTGCTTGCCATCCTCCAAGACCCCTTCAGAAAGCTATGCAGTTATCAGGCAGGGGCCTGAAGAGAATTTTGTGGACTTTGTGGACAGATTGAGGGAGGCAATAGCAAAGCAAGTAGAGGATACAAAAATGCAAAAAGAATTACTAAGGTCACTCGCCAAAGAAAATGCAAACACAGAATGTAAAAGAGTCCTCAACTCCCTACCACCAGATCCAAAACCAACGATAGAGCAAATGGTAGAGGCTTGTGCTGAAATAAGGCCAGACCGAACAGAACCTTCCCCTCAACACCCTTTATTAAATGGACCACAGAGGAACACCATAGCTGCCGCTAACACTACAGAATCCAATAGAGACACCCGCAAATGCTTCAACTGTGGGTCCCCTCATCACTTTATTAAGAACTGCCCTAAGCCCCGCAGAACTAACCCTATTCCTACTAAGCCTCTCACAGGTCCTGGAGTGGCACACTGCCCATGCCTGCAGCAGCACCAGCAGGGAAACGGGCAGTGGAGCGCAGAACAGCACCGCGCTGGGACACAAAGTTAAATGCTGACAACATCACACCTGCCGCCCCAGAGGAACCTGCCGCCCCACCACCTGCAGACACAGGAGGCCCACCGAGGACTTGGGGCAAGAGGATGGACTTGGTAAGTGCATCAGCACACCATATCACAAACGAACACTTCCAACCATTCAAGGTCTCCCTCCAAGGAGACATAGACTGCCAGACGGACATACTCGTTGTTGGGAACTCTACCCAGGGACCACCTATGCTCTTTATCCTACCTCAAGTAATAACAGTGTCCCCAAAAGTGAATTTCAATATCACAGTGTCTTGCACAAACGTCCCTGAGTTCATCCCACAAGGGCAGTGGGTGGCACATGCCATCATACTGCCCAAGGAGTTTCCCAGAAATGTGCGAACACCAGCCATCTACTGGGCCCAGGTAATGGGCACAGACCGCCCGTCCCTAAACTGTAAGTTAACCAATGGGAAGTCAACAGTGCATCTTAGTGGGATGCCAGACACAGGTGCCGATGTCACCATCATTTCAGCGTCTGAGTGGCCCTCCCAGTGGGGTCTCAGACCTTCTGGGGGAGAAATCACAGGGGTAGGGGGAGCAACAACCTCCCAGAGAAGTGCCACCAACATCACGATAGAAGGACCTCACGGACACATAGCTTCTATCAGACCCTTTGTGGTGCCATCAGGCTTTACTTTATGGGGGAGGGACCTCCTCGAACAGTGGGGGACCCGCCTAGATATTCCACCAGCACCCCAGGATTTCTAGTGGGGGCCACCAAGAGGTGCACCACCCCAGCTCTGACGTGGAAAACAGATAAGCCAGTAAGGGTGGAACAGTGGCCCCTTCCTAAGGACAAACTAAGTGCCCTTGAGTCACTAGTAGAAGAACAGCTTGCCAAAGGCAACATTGTTCCATCAAATAGCCCATGGAATCCCCCGGTCTTCGTCATAAAAAAAGCAGGCAAGGACAAGTGGAGACTTCTCCACGACCTGCGAGAGATAAACAAAGTCATTGTAGAAATGGGTCCCCTTCAGCCAGGCCTTCCATCGCCTGCGATGCTCCCCCGACAGTGGCCACTTGCTGTCATTGATATAAAAGACTGTTTCTTTTCCATACCCCTACATCCTCGAGATGCTCCGCGTTTTGCATTCTCCGTTCCGTCAATAAACCGACAGGCCCCGCAGAAACGCTACCACTGGAGAGTGTTACCAATGGGTATGTGTTGTTCTCCTGTAATCTGCCAATGGTATGTGGCAGGGATCCTGTCACCTGTCCGTAAGGCCTTCCCCAAAGCAATCATCTACCACTACATGGATGATGTACTAGTCTGTGCCCCAACCCAACCCTACCTGGAAACGACTTTAGCCGCCACCATAGACGCTATTCAATGTGCCGGGATGGAGATCCAACCTGAAAAAGTACAACACACCTGCCCGTGGACGTACCTCGGGATTCGCATTGCCGAAAGGACCATCACAACCCAGCAGCTCATCATCAACGACGACCCAAAAACCCTGCGAGACCTCCACCAGCTCTGCGGGTCAATTAACTGGGTGCGCCCTCTACTGGGATTGACGACGGCAGACCTCGCCCCCTTGTTCCAACTCCTAAAGGGGGGAGAAGGACTGGACTCACCAAAGGCTCTCACCGCAGACGCCAAGGCTGCCATTGGCAAGGTGCAACACGCACTTTCCTCCCGACAGGCACACAGGATTGCACCAGACCTGCCCTTCCGATTCATCATCCTTGGACAGGTACCGTCTTACCATGGTCTCATCTTTCAGTGGGACGAGAGGATGAAAGACGCTCTCCTGATCATAGAGTGGATCTTTCTTCCTCATCAACCGTCCAAGACTATCACAACACCACAGGAGCTAGTAGCAAAACTAATACAGAGAGCGAGAACCAGGCTTCGCATCCTAGCTGGATGTGATTTTTCACACATACATGTCCCCTGGCGTGACGAGGATCTGGAGAAGCTACTCCAAACCAACGAGCACCTCCAGCTCGCACTGGACAGTTACCCAGGACAAATTACCGGCCACAAATTAAAACACCATCTGTTCAACACAAATTTCCAATTGGCACCCAGAATGCTTCAAAGCAAATCTCCATTAGATGCCCTGACTGTTTTCACAGACGGCTCAGGGTCCTCCCACAAGTCAGTTTTGACTTGGAAGGACCCTAAAACCCAACAGTGGGAAGCTGAGGTCCACGTAGTAGAAGGTTCCCCACAGATCACAGAATTAGCAGCCGTAGTCAGAGTATTTGAGAAATTCCAGAAACCTCTGAATCTGGTAACGGATTCAGCATACGTAGCTGGAGTCATTGCCAGAGCAGAACATTCCTTGTTAAAGGAGGTAACCAACCCCAAACTGTTTGGTTTACTCTCCAGGTTAGTGTACCTACTGTCCCACAGAGAACATCCTTTCCATGTCATGCACGTTAGATCACACCAGGATCTCCCAGGGTTCATATCTGAAGGGAACCGCAGGGCAGATGCGTTAGCCATGGTCGTACAAATGACTAACACACCTGACACCTTTGCACAGGCCAAACTCAGCCACCAGTTCTTTCACCAAAATGCTCCCGCCCTCAGGAGGATGTGCCACCTGCCTCTTGACCAAGCGAGAGCCATCGTAGCGACCTGTCCTAATTGCCAGACCTACCAACTTCCTCCAATGAACCCGGGGGTTAACCCACAGGGACTAGCCAGCTGCCAATTATGGCAGACCGACGTTACCCACCTCAACGAATTTGGCAGACTCAAGTATGTCCATGTGTCAGTCGACACATTTTCTGGTGCCATTTTTGCCTCTGCCCACACAGGCGAGAAGGCAAAAGACGCTGTCAAACATTTCCTTATGGCCTTCTCTGTACTAGGCACCCCCAAGGAGATCAAAACAGACAATGGTCCTGCATATACCTCGTCCCACCTTCGAGAGTTCTTCCACCAGTGGGGAGTGACCCACACCACTGGGATCCCTCACTCCCCCACTGGACAGGCAATCGTGGAAAGAACACACCAAACTCTCAAAAGGGTCCTCCACCAGCAACAGGGAGGGGCAGGGAACAAATCGCCTGTTGAACGACTCTGCAAGGCGCTCTTCACAACCAATTTTTTAAATAACACCCAGGAAGAGCCCATTCCCCCTGTATTCCGGCACTTTTCCAATTTGACCTCAGCCAAATTAAAAGGACAACCACCGGTGCTGGTCAAAGACCCTGAGACCCATCAAATTGAAGGGCCCCTCCCACTGATTGTCTGGGGACGAGGGTACGCGTGTGTGTCCACCCCTAAGGGACCAAAGTGGGTACCAGCCAGAAACATAAGGCCATACAGGCCCTCTAATCAAATATCCAAGAGTGTACTTCCAGGCACAACCAGAGCGGAAAGCAGAGAACAAAAACAAGCCCATCTGGCCTGGAAAAGAAGAAGAAAGAAAGACCTTTAGCCTGAACGGAGGAAAAACAGTGAAAGCCTCCTCCAGAAAACCTGTGAAAGAACTGACCCGACCGAAGAAAAAAGAAGAACCCCCTTCCCTGTCTTCCCCCCTGCCTCCCCTCGTGTGTTTTCCCTTTGTCCTGGGTTGGCCATATGACCTGTTTGTATCCCCAATCGTCCCCTTGCTTATGCTGGACATTAAGTTCTGCAGCTTTAAGTTGGTCCAAGGAAGACAGTGAAAGTGAAGGTGGAGGAAAAAAAAAACACTCGCCGTTTGTCTGCAGGATACTACGAACCAAGGTCAAGAGAGTGGAGAGGCTGCATTCCAGCAGACAGCGTTATCTCTTTTTCTTTCTTTTTTTTACTCACTCTGTTGTGGGGGGTGCTGCCCGAGCTCACAGCGGAGGGTTTTTCCTCGGATTTTTCCCGGCTTTTTGCAGGGAGAGACTTTGTTTCTTTTGCTGGGTATTTTTTTCTTTTTTTTCCCCCTTCCTGGGACTGGCTGGCATCGCGTGGGCCCAGGACACCAGGGAACCCCCGGGGGGCCCCCCCCCCTCCTCACCGACTCCTACAGCCGGGCCCGGCAATCGGCCCCCCCCCCACTGGAGAACTGAACCGGACTCAGACGGACTCTGAATCTACCATCTCTTCAGAGGAAGGAGAGGTTTCATTGTTTTCATATTATCCAAATTTTCCCTATACTTGTAAATATTCTATTTGTTAAATAAATAGTTTTTTCCACTTTTCTCTAAGGAAATTCTTCCCGGACCAGTAGGGGGAGGGGCGATTGGAATCGGCTCTTCCTAGAGGAGACCCCCCAGAGGTTTCCTCCTAAATATTTGCCCTAAACCAGGACACCCTTACCCCCTTTTTCCCACCTCATGCCCCTAAAGAGGTAAAGGGAAAGAGGTTTTTTTTCCTTAATCCTAGATTATCTCATTTCAGTTAAAATCCCACCGGAAATACCCCAGAAGATGCAGCCACAACTCCTCGTCATCCTGCACCTGGTCCTGTTGGTCCCAAGAACGAACCTGTGGCTCGTGCAACAGCCAAAAGAAAATGTCTGGGTAACTTTAGCAAAGTCACTTAACCAACCAGAATTCTGCCTTGGCACCCATGCCACAGAGAACCCTATGTCAACTTACCTGGTGGGGATTCCTTGGGAACCCCTTGATTTTTGTGCCACCTTTACTGAAGCCCACCCAGCCCACAGCTGGGACAGATGGATAAGGACTCTCCCGCATACCCAAGCTGAACCCCAAGAATTAGACCTTGTGGGGTCAGCTCAACTTCATTTCTGTACAAAATTCAACTCCGAATACAATTGGCTAGACCCCTCCATAAAACGTGGGAAGCCAAACAATGACGTATCCCCGATGGACAAAAAATCATATGTAAAAGGCACATGGTGCAGTTTTGCAGAAAACACTCAGTCCGCATCCATTCGGTACCCAAGAGGGCTCCCCAAAGGGGTGTTTCTTATCTGTGGGGATCGGGCTTGGGCAGGAATCCCCTCTCAACTGCACGGAGGCCCATGTACGCTAGGCAAACTCTCCATGTTAACACCAGGAAAGACCCAACTTTTAGCTTGGAAAAACCACACCCAATTAGCCCGTCAAAAAAGAGCCACCCTAGATTTAGATCCAAATTGTGATAGTCATGTGGTATCCTGGTCTTTCTCGAAGAGAGTTGCCGCATCAATATTTTTACCTTGGGTAGCAGCGGCAAAAGCCCTCGGTGAGCTTTCTCACCTTGAGTGCTGGCTTGGAAAACACGCCAATTTAACATCTAAGGTGTTGTCAGACCTCCTTGCAGATGAAGAAACCACCAGGAAGGCCACCCTACAAAATCGAGCAGCCATTGACTTCTTACTACTTGCACACGGCCACGGGTGTGAAGAATTTGAAGGACTTTGCTGTTTCAATTTATCTTCGCACGCCTAAAGCATCCACCAGACAATCAAGCAAATACAAGACCAAATTCATCAACTACACACTGAAAGCAATGACTGGCTGCAGGAGCTTTTCCATGGGTGGGGCATCTCCGGTTGGGTAGCTCAGACTTTAAGAACTTTACTTTGGACAGTGTTTACTATTCCCATTGTGTTATGTTCCCTCAGTTGTCTTAAGGGTTTCATTATGTCCCTAACTAGTAAAACTTTCTCCTTATATAATAGAAAAGGGGGAGATGTAGCAGTGGTTCAAGCTCAGAGAATGACATATCCCCTGAAGAATTTCTGGGAGCCTAGAAAGTGAGGCCCCTCTGAAGGTAGAGTTAGGTTTGGCCTTGGAAAGGGAGTCGAACTCCCCCCGCCTACCCCTCAGTTAACAATAGTGTCTTGTGTCTCACTCTTTCCTCCCTTCCTCCTTCCTGACTGCATCCTGACCTTCGACCCTTCTCCGTGTCCTCCCCTGTACCGTTATGAGATAAGTTGTAACCCTCAGAATAAAAGTCTGAATGTTGGGCCATTCCGGGGTCTTTTGCCCCTGAGCCCAAGCAGAGCAGACCCTCGTGTCTTGTGTCTGATTTGGGCTCCGGGCAAGGGAACACTCTCTCTCTCAGAAGCTCTCCAGTTTTTAGGACAGCGGCCACCATCCCAGGGAAGCCCGGCTCCCGGCGAGGGGAAAAGAAGTCCCCAGCTGAAGCTGACTTAACGAAAAGGAAACTCTCAGAACAAGCCGCCGAGCCGCCGGCCGTCCCTGTGGTCAGCTGTCCAGCCCACGCCATCGGCCGCACCTCCTCTTCTCTACTGGAAACTTAAATATTAAAAAAAACCAAACATTTTTGTCTGCATAATTTATAGGTGAACTGTTAATTACCCCTTTCTGCTATTAATGACATCCCCCGGGCGCTCTCACTGTCTACTCTGTTCTTTTCATTGCCAGCAGCGTGTGATGTGCTTTAGCCCCTGCAGATGAGGGACTCTGCTGCCACTGATCCCTATTTTATGGCTTTTTTTTCTCATGCAGGAGATTACACTGACTTCTATTCTTCACGCCAACATGCCACAAACGTTGGGATCATGTTCAGGGGGAAGGAGAACTCTCTGATGCCGAACTGGTGGGTGGCTTGGATTATTCTCTAGTGCAGCATTACTTTGCAGGCTTATCTGTAAATATATATGGTGTTTTAAAGGTTTGAGTAATTTTTCAGAATCACACTGGTTTCAGGTCATAGCAGATGAGAATCACTGTTGTCCAGAGTTCAATACCAGAACCAAACCCCACATGTCCCCAGCCTCATCTGAGCCTGCCCTGCCCTTCATTACAGTGGCCACACCAGTTACTATGCAGTCCCCCACTTGAAAAGCAAATATGTTTAAAGAATTAGGTTTTTCTGAGTGACAAGAAAGCATAATTTAAGATCCAAGGAATTAATTAGCAGTGGCACAGAAGTGCATTAAAACTGCAACATGACTTTGGATTATATTCCCCTTCCATTCTTATATCAGAGGAAGGTGCTGAGATCTGTGCCCACGTATACAGAGCTCCCTGTCCTTGCACCCCACACTCCCGTGGTGCTTGCATTCCAAAAAGCTGCCCTGGCACACAGCTAATCCAGGCACTGGGGTGCTCTCTCTCAAAGCTGCATTTACCTGTGGGTTACCACGGCTGGGCATCGTCTGTGGTGGTGTCAGGGACGCCCATCTGGAGACCTGTGGGACAAACCAAACCTGACAATGGTGAGTCTGGGGAGGATTTCAGTGTGGATTCTTATTTATTTTATTCTTTGATCTTACTCCACATCACAGAGTAGTGGAGTGGAAGGGTCTGGGATGCCTTGCCTAAAGCCCAGCTTGGGGTCAGGGCAAGAGAAAGCCCTGTTTTAAGTCCATCTTCTGTTCCATGCCAAGCAGTACCAGCTGCTGTTTCTTCTGGCCATTACTTCTATTTTCCTACCTGCCTCCCTGATGTAAAATATTCTTTCTTCTACCCACAGATAAACCTCCAGTGTTTGGTGCTTGTAAACGTCTGGATATTGAATTAGAAATGGTGAGAAGTTTGGGTTTTTTTCTCCTTTTCTCCTTGAAAAACATTAAAACAGAAACAGGGAAGAAAGGTTGCGTTTAGCTTCTTCTAACCTGAATGTCCCATAAGGTCCATTCCTGTGTTCCTCCCTGACCTGTCTGTGCTGCAGGCAGTAAAGATTTCTGTGGAGCAAACTTTCCTGTTGGATGAGGAGCAGGGTGCCTTTGCTCACTGGGAGATTTGCTCACACAGCTCTCAGGCTGGAGAAAGCTCACCTGGCTAAAGCTGAGCACCAGTGGGGCAGTCAGGAAGCAGAACTCTTTTCATCAGCCACAACAGCCTTTTTCCTGGTCAGCAGTTACCTCTGCACTGCAGCCAGGATCTGTCAATGGACACTGAGGGTTTGGAAGTCCAGACTGTCTGCACCTTGAGCTAGAGGAGAGGAAGCCCTGAGTTCTTGGCAGTGGTATTCAAACTCCTCATTCTCCTGCCTGCAAAGCTGAAATCTGTGCTGTGGGTGTTGTAAAAAAAGTTGCTGGGAAGGCACATCATGCTGTGGCTTAGTGTGGTCTAGAAGGGAGAGTTTCATAGGATTGTATTAAGATTTATATAATTTTAATTGCTTATATAATTTTTGTATGTTTTATTCCCAATCTTTTCCCTTAAAAAAAAAAAAGAAATGGAAGAAGTGTAATATTGATGGAAATGGTTATAAAAATGAAGCTAAAGTCTTTTAAGCCATGTGCTTTGCCAATCAGTGCTATAAGGGGGATGCAGTCCCATAAAGTGGGGTTTCATAGCTCTACTTTCCAGCCTGAATTCCCCTGCTGGCTGCTATGAGAGAAGAAGGAAAAACTTCCATATCGTTGACAGAAAGAGACAAGTGAGGTTCCCTGTGGAATCCTCTGCATGTGCAGGCTGTAGATTCCTAAGGGAACGAGTGCAGGCACCCAGTTTATGGCCTGCTTTACTTCATGGGCACATTTCTCCACCTGCCTGTTCTTCCCCACTGTCTCATCAGGCTCCAGCCACGTTCAGTATCTCCTTGGATGACTTTAAACTCCTTCCTGTTCACTGTCTGCAGCAATCAGTCCCTTCAGTGGGCAAACCTGTTTTGCATCCGGACTGTAATTAGGAGGTACCATTTTTCCTCCTGCATTTTGGCAACATCGTGCCCTTGTTTAATGCCTGTCTCTTAGCAACACAGAGCCCTTAAGTAATTCAAGCGTGCCAGCTCCATGGAGGGGAAGAAAAGGGGAGCAGACCATGGGTTTTGTCCAAATGCGTATGGGAAATGGTGCAAAACTCACCCTGTCCAGCCTCTGTTGATGCTGCCCGTAACTCTCTGTGCAGTAAAGATTTTTAGCTTCAAAAACATAATCAACACATTGCTTTTCGATTTCAGGCATTCTTTGTAGGTCCTGGAAACAAATATGGGGAACCAATTCCCGTCAGCAGAGCCCAGGAGCACATCTTTGGGATGGTCCTGATGAATGACTGGAGCAGTAATTGGTGCTGTGGGAATCTGCCTGGAGAGGGGGTTACAGCACCATGGGAAACCCTAGAGAGGGATAAATTACTTATTTTAATAGTGGAATGCTGATCACTGAAACCACTGGGTGTGACTGAAAGGGAGGAAAATGAAGAGTTGCCTGTATTTTTCAGTGTCTGTATCAATCCACCTTTGATCAATTAGTAGAACCAGAAATTGCTGCCTAATGAAGATTTATTTACTTATGAAGGAGCTAATATCAGTCTAGTTTCTTCTGGGCAGGGATGGAGGAGTCCTAAGAATGGTGATACCAAGGATGGTGATTGATTTCAGTGTCAGGAAAAGGAAAAGGATTTGGCAATCACAAATCCCTCACTCTCTGTGAAGATTTAACTTGTTGAAATTCTCCCCATGACTGGCAAAGACCATTAGCTGGGTATAAAAGCAATAATTAAACTGGGTGTAAAAATACTTATTATATCAGGACGATCTGGTTTGTTTTACTTATTGCTGATTTATCTTCCTAATCTAGCTGATCTAAGAAAATGGGGTTGAAGGTTTGAAATGGATGGATTTAAATTAGGATTTGGGCACAAAGGCTAGAAAAGGGTGGGGATAATATTTTCAATCCATGCTATTGTTTCACGGGTCTGACAGATGTGCAATTCCTAGGGTGTGTTTAACTGCATTGCTTTGAATGTTCTCTTCCCAGCCCGTGACATCCAGAAATGGGAATATGTTCCTCTGGGTCCTTTCCTGAGCAGGAGCCTTGGCAGAACCATCTCTCCGTGGGTTGTCACCAATGAAGCTCTCATGCCATTTGTGTTGCCAAACCCTGTCCAGGTTAGCAAGAGAAAGGGTTGAAATAAAGGAAAAGCAGTGCTAGAAAAATGTCAGCAGAGCTGGAAGATCCCATGAGTAGAAATCACTGAGCTGTACCCATGCCAAGGATTGTCTCCATGGAATTTACAGTTCTGATTCTGCTTCTGAGCAAGTGAAGGCACCCAGGGCCCTCTGAGTTCAAGGGCTCGTTGGTGTCACTGGCCCTACCATATGGTGTGCTGTCATCCTGCTTGAGCAGGGCAGAAAATTCATCTTTAAAACACCTGGAAAATAAACTAATCAGAGCTCCTTCTGGGTCTCTGGTAGCACTTGGAATCCAGCAAGTGGTGGAGAGAGGATGGAGTCAAGCCAGAACATTTTGTTCAAGCATTTCCAGCTATCTACATTATGTAGGGGGTTAAACCTGAAAAAGATAACAGAGTCTTGGAGACCTCACCCTCTTCTCTGTGCAGACATAGAGCAAAGGTGTGCTGGCACTATTTGTGCGGGATTAACATCCATGCTGAAATGATGGATATGGCTTTTGCAAACCTGGTGCAGAAAAAGGAATTGGATTCTATGCAAATCATGTCTGTTCAGAGAGATCTTTAGAAGTGTGTGCATGAGACCAAGCAAAGTGAAAAGAAGTAAGAACTGAGCAGTAAGAATGGTGAATGGGCTGTGCAGCACAGGCTGGGTACACAAAAAGTCACTGGAATGGCTTGTGGATTTTTAATTTCTTTTTGTTTAGATTACCATGTGTTTTATATATTTTTAGGATCCTAAGCCACTGCCCTACCTTCAGGATAAAGAGCCCTACACTTTTGACATCAAGCTCTTTGTTGCTATTAAAGGTATGGCAAAGCTGACTGGGATGCAAAACTGAAATTGCCAATTAAATACTGTGGCACCACCACACCTTTCAGGCACTTTGCTCTGGGCTCCAGGCTCCTTTTCCCTCTTTGCCCAGATTGCCTCTGGCAGAGAGAGAGGCAGAGCTCCTCCTGCTCCCTGCTGGCTGAGCAGGAATGTGCCAAGCAGGGAATGCCCACCAGGTCTCAGCTTCCCCTGAGGAGGGTCCCTGAGGGGTCTCCTTGCATAGGCAGGGGTCATCGGGGCATGGAATGAGCAGATTTGTGTGAGATCCAGATGTTAACCCAGCTCAGCCCCCAGCCTATGGCCCTGCTGACCACTAAGCCCAGGTGCTTCTCCTGTAGGAGAGCAGAGGGTAGGAAATGGGCAGCTTGATGTCACTCCAGTGCAACCCACACCCTTGTTTTCTATGAAATCCCGGTCTTTGTAGCAATAGAAAATGTTATTACTGGTTTCTCACTGGGGATTACAGTGATAAAAGAAGTCTCCATCCATCTGTAAAATAAAAAGACTCCAACATCATTCATCCAACACGAATTGCTTCTCTCTTTCTTATCCTTTATTTTCTGCAGGAGAAGGAATGAGCATGCCAACTACTATATGCAGATCCAATTTCAAGGTAAGACTCCAGCATCTTTTGTTTATTTGCAATCTTGCTGATGCCATCAGCTCCTGCCTCAGGCAATTTCAAACACTGCTTTTTGCATTAGGCTCATAGAATAGAATTACAGAATCACTAAGGTTGGAAAAGACCTCCAAGATCATCAAGTCCAAATGTTGATTCAGCACTGCCAAGCCCACGACTAAACCACATCCCTCACATCCACACACCTTTTGAACACTTCCAGGGATGCTGCATCCACCACTTCCCTGAGCAGCCTCTTCCAGTGCAGCTCAAGATCAGACCTGAGTATCTGCATAGGAGACAGAGGGAAAACGTTGGAAGATGGTGATAGTTCTTTCCTGTGAGGTGGAAACACCTGAACGCTCGATGAAGGGGACAGCTCTTTCTGCTGCTCCTTTTGGGGTGCTCAGGGCATCCTTAGCTTGGCAGGGAGCTGTGAGGACAGGGAGCTACAGGAAGAGGGAATTGCCCCTTGCAGTACAGCCCTGCAGTCACAGTTCTAATTTAGATGCCACTCACTGCTGCCAGCCTGGGTCTGCCCCATCCCCTCTGTGGGCAGCATGGTGGCTCTGCCTCCACCCACTGATCGAAGCCAGGAGATTCATGTGCCAGCTGCAACAATTCTCAATCAATTTCATATTCACATTTGGCTCTTTGCATAGTAATTACCTTAATCAGTAAATCAGTAGTCAGCAAATCAGTAATAAGTAGATTTTTCTATAAGGCTGTTATAATACTGGGTGTAATCATGGAGCCTGGGTCAGCACTACTGGTCTTAGAGAGGAGGAAGAAGAAGAAAAATGACATCCAACTGAAATAAGAAAAATTTTAAGGGACTAAATTGCATGTTAAAGTGTGGGTTTTATGAATGCCATAGGCCAGGCCACATGACTCCATTCTGCATAGCCTAATGGCCCACCAGAGAGGTTTGTGCTTTGTTGCTTCCTTTCTTTAGCCCCCTCTTCCTCCTTCCTCCAGCACATGTACTGGACCATGAAACAGCAGCTGGCTCATCATTCCATCAACGGCTGCAACCTTAGACCTGGAGACCTCCTGGCCTCTGGCACCATCAGTGGGCCCGTAAGTGTTGGAACAATGGCAGTCACTGGTAAGCAACTCAAAACCAACAAAGCAGGACTTGGGTCTAAGCCCTGCCTGATCTGAGCACCACAAAACCATCTGCAGTGCTTTCCCTGGCACTCTGGGCTGCTGCTTTTGTAGCCCCAAAATCACACTGAGAACTGATTTGGTTTGATTTGGTTTGGGTAGGGATTTTGTTTGGCTGTTTTTTTCTGTTGTTGAGTTTTGGGGTTTTGATCTCTCCTGTATTTCTTTCCCTGAGAACTATTTTACAACAGATGCAAATTAACTTCTGTGTGGAAGCATCCTCACATCCATTTACCCTCTATGAAATGCAGCTTTTTATTTCTGAAAAGAATGCAAAAGGTGCCTGGGTATATCTTTTAGTTTCTCCAATGACATTGGAGCCAACAATTGTTACTCCCCTTGAGCTGCCATTTGGACAGTGGCTGCAATGTATGGGCAACTCTCACTTTCTGAAACACCAAATACAAATCCTGCCCATGCTGTCTCAAAGACAGCCTCAGGTAAGTAGTTTGCAAGCTGGGATGCCTGCACTTCCCTTTTGAGCATTTCTGAGGCGCTTTTTTGGATCTTCACATTATTGAACTGCAGAACAACATTAAAGACTCACAAACACTCACCAGCTTTGCTCTTCTGAAGAACAAAATGTAATTAAAAATCTGAAACGTGACCACATAAAAGCATTGGATTTGTAGAAGTCTCCTCTACTTGTTTCCATTCTTGCTGTGGCAGACCCAAACTGCTTTAACAGGTTGAACACTATGTTAAATACACCAGATAACAGTTGTAAGCATCACTGCTAATAGCCAGCAAGCAATTAAAATGCAAAGTCAGGAAAAGGACCCAAGGTATCAAAGAATTAAATCAAGAGCAAAACTCTGTTCTGTAGAGGTAATGTACTTGTCTGTCTGCTCCCAGCAGCAAGAAGCTGAACAGCAGGAAAGGTACTTAAAAATTGTTTATTTGTTTATGTACTCTTGCTGCAGGAGCCAGAGAGCTTTGGCTCCATGCTGGAGCTGTCCTGGAATGGAACAAAATAAATTCCTCTTGGCAGTGGACAGTCTTGTAAATTCCTGCAGGATGGAGATGAAGTGATTTTGACAGGTAATGGCTGGGTAACTGCTCTTACACAGCAGCAAGGACACATTTCCATGGGCTGATCCCAGCAGGACAAGCACCTGGTGTGGGGCTGGGCTATTCTGTACATACCTGCCATGCAAGCACAGTTGTTTCCATCCTTCCTGTCAGGAGGCTAAAGCAGGTGCATGGGAATTTCCCTGCCATAAATGCTTTCTAGATTAGAATATTTGCTTTGCTAAGTCCTTAATGCCACTGCGTGAGCACCAAGGAGGTGACAGAGGTAGATTTGCCTTTATGGGCAAAAATACCCTGGGACTAGGAGCAGTTGATTAATTGCTTCCACCACAGCCCAAGTTTGCATGTGGAGCAGAGCTTGGCAAATGCTGAAAAAAGTTATTTTTCAAATAATATTCCATTTGTAACCTAGGCATATTCAATGAAGTGTGTTGCAAATCAAGTATGTGGGAAACAGCACGAAGCCTGCTAGAACAGCTGACCAGCTCCCCTCTGAAAAGGACTCTGCTTGAGAGCTGTTTCATGCTGAGCCATGGTTTTAGTTTACATCTTGATAATCTAAGGATTTAATGAATTAAATCTGCCACGGTGTTTTGTAACCTACATCCCACTCCTACTTCTTTTTAACCCAAAGCCTAGTGCAAAACAAATCTATTTTTTCCTTTCCTCTCATCTTTGTGGCTTTGGGGTGTCAAATATTTGGCAAGAACAGCCATGAGAAACTTTTGTTTCAAGACTGCAATGTCTTTGCAATGTGACCTAGTGAGATTTTAGGGAATGTCCTGTGGGATGTGGTGTGTCACCAGCTGAGACCCAGCCAGTGTCACACCTGGCTCTGAGCAGCCCCATCCTGCTGATGGGATCAGAGATATCAGTACAGGAACAAATGGCTCAAGCAATGGGAAAACATTTACAGGTGTGACTGAGGGCAGGGAAAATGTGACAAACACCCGGGCAGCTGCCTCATGGTGTGGTGCTGAGATGTGCCTGAGTACCTGGGCCTGCTCAATCCAACCAGCACTCTTAGGATTTTTGACAAAATAGTTTAAAATTATAATCTCTTTTTTTCTGAAAAAAAAAAAAGTAACAAAAGCCAAGAATTTTCTGTGATAAAAAAAATAACTAATGGATGTTTTCTAGTCTCCTGGAAATGACTCCACAGTGGTTTTGGTGGTGCTGCAGCTAGAGCCCCAGTGGCTCCTGCCTGGCAGCCCATCCAATAACCTTGAAAATCAAGTTTCTGTGAGCTGCTGCCAGTTTGACAGAGGAAGATGCTGAGAAAACTGGAGACTGAGATGTTCTGGAGAGAGCCATAGGGGAGGAACCCAAGGATTCCCCAGTGCATCTGGCATCCTTCAGCCTCCCAGTGACGGCTCATGCCGCAATGTAGAGGCATCTGACACTGCTCTCTACAGGCTCCCCATGTACCCAGGGACACTCCTCCAGCAGTTCAAAGTGCCACACTGCCCTCCAGAGTTGCCAATCTCCCTGCAGTAACAATGCCAGGAGCCCTAAATTAGGGTACAGTGCGGTGTGATGAACATCCCTGTGGAGTTACACACGGATATCCCTATTGGCAGGGAGCACCTCACAGTTTGGGAGCTGCTGGCATGGGGAGCCAGCTCAGGGAGAAATGGGACTGTACATGAGCCATGCTCTTCATGTCCAGGACAAGCTATTTTAATTAATTAAATACTTTGAATCCTGAATGTCTTTAAAGATGGCATGATGACACTGCTGGTAAACTGGATGCAGGCAGTGGGACAGTCCCTTTTGAATTAATTTGGGTTATTTTACACTAGCACAGTTTGTGGCTGTGCACCAGCGCATTGCAGGGAGCCAGGTGCTGCTGGGGCTATGGTGGGACAGTTTGGGAGCTGCTCCTGTTCAGTGATGTATGGCAGGTCCAGGGCCTTAAGGCACCCTTGGGGCAGGGCTGGTGCTATTCCATCCTCTCCCAAGGCACTGCCATTAGCTCTTGCCAAGTGCTCAACACATCATTTCTGGTTTCCTGTTTCAACTTTGTATTCTTACTCCCCATGTGGGATCTATTTCAGAGACCTAACGCATAAAATGAGAGAAATATATTTCGCCCAAGAAGTGTCTGAGGGAGGGAGCATTGCAGGGGAAGGGCTGCTGGTGTTGGGTTGGCAGCTGCCTGCAAAAACCCCTCAGCAGCTCCCTGGCACACACAGAGTTCAGGCCAGGGCTGCTGGCAGCACAGGGCTTGCTTTGTTCGATATGCTGCTCCTTGGTGCTGCTCTAAATCATTCCTGACAGCAGGGACAACCAAACTGGACTGAAATAATCAGCTGCTGCTCAAAGGAAAGCTGTCAATGAAGCCTAATGAGCCAAATGGAAGTTGAGCTGAGCCTTACAGTGCCTTACTCCAGTAAGGCTTAAGGATGAGGATTACCTGGCAGATACCAGGACGGTGTCTGTGGCTTTACACAAGCACTTAGAGACACCACTGTCCTTGGAAAACTTCATTTCAGCACTGTGGGATAGAGCTGGCAGGGTCTCTGAGCCCATCCTTTCTCTTCCTCAGAGGAATTGTCCTCTGATCTGAGCTAGGGGTGGGAATTAGGGTCTGTTCTATTGAGCTCCTTCTTGGCTTCTTGAAGGCAGCTGTTTTTTATCACATGCAGGTGATGCATTCCATCAGGAAAATCCATCTCTAGCTCTGAAATCAGTCCTTAAAATGCAGCACATGCTGCTTGTCCTTCCTTTGATCAGCTGCTGTAGCAGAAGGCTTCCGTAGGTCTCCTCAGCTGTTTCTTCCCAGGACAGACTTCTCAGATGGGCCAGCAGCCCCTGGCTGTGTCCCCTCCCCTGCCTTGCCTGCAGCCCGTGGCAGCAGGAAGAGCTGCAGCAGCCCTGCCCCAGTGTCATCTCCTCCATCACACAGGAGTAGGGAGAGATGGAATTGTCCCATAGTTGCAGATGCTGTCACAGCCCCGGGAGCTCTGCAGCAGCCAGCAGTGCTTCCTTATCCCCTTATATAACAGAGGATTAACGAGAACTTGGAGTCAGATACTGAATTTCTCATGGAACTGAACCACTTGACTTTAGCAAGTGAAACAGCTTCTGCAAGGGTAGGTCCTGCTGTCTGAAGGGGTTTAATGTCTGCCTTTCTGGCTGTCAGCATCCTGATATCCCAAGAGCAGTCCTGATGCTGCAGAATGAGAATCCAGATTTACTTAATTAATTGCAGGGCTGGGCCAGGCAGTGAATCAGTTTGCCAGGTAGATTGATGGTGCCGCAGGTTAGGTTTGAAAACAGAAATATTGCTGGCACATCTTTTTTGTTCTTTGATCAATTCACCCAACTTGCATATTGCTGTGTTTAACAGTTTGTGCCTCTTTTTTTCCTTACATTTCTGGGCTACTTGAACTCTTCCAGGTGTTCCATTTTTTTTACTCCTCATTGAATATAAGGAATGTTTTCACTTGGCTTTGGTCTCTTTATGCCTTTACTCAGTTTTATTCCTGGAAAAATCCTGCTGTCCTTACAGAAGAAGCTGAGTGTTGTTTTTTGTCCCCAGGTTACTGCCAGGGCAATGGCTTCCATGTGGGATTTGGCCAGCGCTCAGGAAATATCCTTCCAGCCCTGTCCCATCCATGAGCACTGGAGTAATGTGACATCCAAGGAGGAGCCCTTCTCCCACCTCTACCAGTCATTCTGCTTTATTCAGGTTTATTATTTTTATATGAGTGATTGGAATCTCACTGTTTTTAATTATCAATAAATATCTTAAAGGTGAACGTGGCTCTCTGGTGTGATAAGGAAAGGATTTCAATGCTAGCTTAAAAGTCTCCAAATATGATGATTGAAATTGAAAGTGAGATTCTTAACTCTTCTACCATATTAATTTTTTTTCATAATTATGAAAAGAGGCTTTCAAGTAAGCTTAAATATTCAGTACTAGGCTGATGATAAGAGCTGAGATTCTGAGTGCTGACTTCCTTTTTCCACAGTGTTATTATGCTAGAGATGAAATCCTGAAGGCGAGTTGCATATGGATGTTGTAGACCTTCTTGAGCAAGAGTTACATGACTGTGCCCTAAAATAATTTGCAATGAAGCAATTTGGGAACATGAAAATCAACACAACTGAAGGCATCAGGCAGGATGTCCCTGCTCCTCCTGCCCTTACACAACCAGAGACAACTCTCCTGCCCCAGAAAGAGATTGATTCCAGCCTAGAGATGGGATCCTGTGTTGGGGCACCCCTCAAAAGGTCATGGAGATCCCTTGTGCCTCCTGCCCTGGTTTAGAGAAGGGAATTCCCTGTTTCTCTCTCACCCTCTGCACCAGCATCCCTGGGATCAAGGAGAGAGGGGGAATTTCCTCACTGGAGTGATCCCCAGGCTGTCACTGGTGGCAGTCACACCCTGCCACCCAATAGGGGCTGTGGACAGAGGACACCAAGGAGGCCAAACCCCTTCCTGCACCCCTAAAAGGCATCTCATGCCACGCATCCCCTTGCAGCAGCCAGTAAACAAAGCCACATGCCACTTTCCTCAAGTGTAAAGGGCATATGCTGTCTCCTGCTGGCCTACAAATCAATTTAACTCCATGGCCAAGTGCCAAATCACATCAATTAGATATTACTGACTGAAGGAGCTCGGGAGACCAGATAATGAACTGTGGTGTAGTGCAAGGGGAACTTGTTAAATATTTGCTTGGTCCTCAAAGTGAAGAACCTGATGAGACTGCTGGCTCCATGTGGTGACAGCAGGGTGAGCCCAGGCTGCTGCTGTTCCAGACTGTTCCCAAGGTCTCCCAAGTAGTTTTGCTGATGTGGGCCATGAAGGCATTTGATGTCATCCTGGGGAGCACGTGGGGCTGACCAGGAATGTGAACCTTCTGGCCCTGCAGAAGAGGAAAATTAATCTGAAATGAAAATTAAAGAAAAAATGTGGCAGTGGAGATAAATCACTGCTAATGGGGCATGTGCACTGTAATGGGCTCTCTTCTGGTGTGCAACAATAATTGCTCTTTAAAGAATGATACTTGGAGGTTCATCCCCAAATCAAGGATGACCTGGCCAGGAAAACATTTATTGCTGTTTATAAAGGAAAAGCTATTTTGCCTTCAGGCTCTTGGAGCTGAACTAATAGGCAGATATTTATTTAATATACTCTGACTGGGTCATCAATTTATAGATGCTTTGTGCTCTCTTTTGACCTCAAAGGACAATTGTGAGTTGAGACCTTCCCTCTTGGATTTAGAAATAACCCATCCTGTTCCTCTGAGCCTGGCTTTGCTCCTGCCAGCAGCAGGAGGACACACAAAGCATTTATCCAGGAGAGAAATTTCTCTGCTGAAGCAACATCCAGGGTGCACCTTGGCATATCTGATGTTCTGGAAATGCAGTGTCTGAGGGGAGGGGTGCAGCTACACAGAGACACAGGAGCTGATGGGGGGGCAACCATGCCCTTAGTCATCAGCTGTGACCTTGATGCAGGACACTGTACAGCCAAGCAGGGCTGTGGTGTCAGGGCTTTCTGGGTGCAGGAATCCTTAGGGGAACTGTAAATGCATGGTGCTCTTCCTGAACTCTGGGCAAGGCAAAGGAGAATCCTGTACATGCCCAGAGATTTCCTCTCCCAAAGAGCCAAATGAGTGCTGCAAGTCCTGCCAGCAAGTGGGAATTGGGCTCAGGCAGAAGGGCAGTGGTGCTGACACCCCAAATCCAGCCAGGATGGAGCTACCCAGCCACAGATACTTCCAAGCTGGCTCGTGCCCCAGAGCCATGCCCAGCCCTGAGAGAGGAGGGTGGCTTTGCAGTGGCCACTCTGAACATCCCCTGCACCACACTGGAGATGGATGGCAGAAGGGAAGGGCCCCCTGTGGCCCCAGGGTGACTGAGCTGAGCTTCTCCAGCCCAGGGACATCTGGAGAAGCCCCAGATGCCCAGAAGGTGGGTAATTTCTGGAAAGAACCCCAGGCACAGCAGGTTTCAGAGGTGAGCTGGACAAAGTCCAAAACCTCTTTCAGGACAGAGCTTAGTCATCTGCTGCCTGCTACGTGGATGGGGGCCAAAATGCCAGGTGATGATAAAAAAGGAGACAAACTTTTCTGTGTGCCCAAGGCCACTTTCTCCCCCCTCACCCTCCCAGAAGAAGGCAGTGGGCTCTGTTTGGGTGGGCACTGTGGAAAGGGGGGCCCATGGCCACGCTGCCCTTGCCCCAGGGCTACCAGCACTGCTGATTGCCATCCCTGCTGGGGTGCCCTGTGCCAAGGGGAGAGTAAAGGGCACATCTGTGCTGCAATGTGCACTGCTGCTCTCAAAACAGCTTTGCCTGGGATCAGCAGCACCCACTGCTGGGGGGGGGGGGGAAGCAGCCTCTGGCCCAAATTTTGGGAAACACACAGGTGTTCTGGGCACCTCCTGCTTGCTCCACCTCCCCTGGGGCAGCTGGGACTGCTTTGCACCCTTGTCCTTGAAACTGGAGGTCATGGAACTTTCTTCTGGTTTTGGGGGAAGCTGAACATGGGTGGAAAGATCAGGCTCTTGGAACAAGAGGGTGCTTCAGCCTGGGTGCTCTCAGCTCAACAGGCTGACTGGGTGCTTGGAAAAAGTTTATTTTTGAAGTGCCAGTTTCAGTTGGGTTGAGGACCTCTACAAAGAGCTTCCCATGCACTTCTGGAAGACTGTTTCAGTTAGGGTTGAGCATGGCTGTCTCTGCTTCAAGAGATTGTTAATTTTCGTTTGATTTAGATGTATTTTTCTTAATTTGCCTATAATCTGGCTTCCAACAAAAGTGGAAAAAGCCCACAAACAAACCCAGAGCTCCTTTTTCACTGCCCTGTCACAGCACCAGGTTTGTGGGTTGTTAACTTCTGTGTAGAATAAGAATATCCTCCTTGGATCTTCAGAAGCCTAGAGGAAAAAAGAAAACCTGTCTGCTGTGTCAGCCACCTGAGAGGCCACACAAGGTTGTGTGGGGAGACGGACCCTGTGTTCCTGAGCAGAGGAAATGGAAATTTGTGTCTAAGTGGAAACCACAGCTCTTGTGCTGGCCTGGAGCATCCTCCTCCTGCCTAGTGTGCCTCACTCAGCAGAGGTCAGCAGTTCCCAGCAGCAATCCAGGCTGGAGCACAGGGATCTCAGGGTGAGTAGTGCTGGGGTGTTGGGTGAGGGCTCTTGGAGGGGTGCAGGAGCTGCTTCTGGGATGTGCTGCTTCACCACGGAGTGGGTGTAGAGGAAATAAATCATCTTGACTGAGAATATTCCACCTGATTTTGTTATTTTGCTGGCAGCAAAACTAAAGGCAGCCACTGTGGTACTTGGAGATGCATTTTCTTACAGATCAAAGCGTTGCCTGGTTGGTGCGTAACAAAAAACCTGGGTGTAATTTATAATAGTGCTGTTGGTATAATTAAGTGTCAAAAAAAAAAAAAAGCATGAATAAACCCCTAAAATGTATTTCAGAATTTAAAGGAACCAATGGCTTTTTGCTGTGAAATGCAGGCACTCTTCACCAGAAGTAGTTTTCTGCAGAGATTCTAGTTAGAAATGGATGTGATATCTTGGAGAAAAAATTAGTTTTGATGTAAGTTTTTGGGTCAGCAATATTCATAATTCTTTCATTACCCTGGCAGCAATAACTCAAAGTAAAACACTCTCTCAGTAGCTGTTCAGGGTCAAGGTAGTGACTTTGTGAAGAGGGACAGAGCTGGTAGGTGATATTTACATGGCTTTTGGCATTAAGCAGTGAGGCAGGAGACCATTTCTCAGGTTTGCTTGCTGCTTCTGCTCAGAATGCCCACACAGTTGCTGCTTAGTGAGAAAGAAGAAGATAATTTCTTGGATTTTAAAACTGATTGAAGGCTTTGGAGGTATGTGAGGGACATGCTGAGGTAGTGGTACCATGCTGCTCCATACAAATCTGCTGTGAGCTGTTCCTCCTCATCTTCCCTCATTCCCAAGAACTTCTTCACCTCAACCCTTTCTGTGTTGCACAGGGGTTTGGTTTTCCATGAAGTTTTAACTACAGACCTGTGCTTTCTGATTTTTACTCTGTTTGATCCACAAGCAGCTGAAACAGAGTTGGGGTTAACATGGTTAGTGAATGTCCAAGGGAAATGCTGCAGGAGCAGAAGTCCCTGGGGGCTGCTGGGCATCCCTTGGGTCAGCCTGGAGGATTGACACCTTGGTCCATGAACACTGGGGAGCTGGCTGGGAGCTGCAGGCACAGGGAGGGTTTCTTGTCCTGCTTCTCACTGTGCATTGAACCCAGGGCAGAAGTGCTCAGGGCTCAGCATTTGCAGCTGGCACCTCCAGTGCCCTGCAGAGCATTGGATGCCCTGGAGCTGTCCTGGGAGCCTCTCTGGGGGTGCTCTGCTTCTGCTGCAGGGGATGAAGTGTGCCCAGCTCTGCTGCCTGCTCACCCCTACCAGGTAGTGCCTTTGATCTGCAGAGGCAAGAGGTGGCTGCTGGAGAAATCCAATTAATCTTAAAAGTAAGATAAGTTTTGAAAAACTTTGCATTCCTTATGGCTCCAGCACTTTTAATGCAATTTTAATACATTTTTGATTTCTGATTTCCCTGTGTGGGCTGCCTGGCCAGGTTCCAGTACGAAACATGGAGCTTTGTAACTAAGAACTCTGTCATTCAATGTTTCCTAACACCGTTGTGGATTGAATTATATATGATGACCTGAGAATAAATGCAACCAGGAGTTTCAAATTGTTTATTGCTTTAAAAATGGGTGTGTGAGCAGAGTTTTCCTCCTGGTTAGTAAGGTATTGACCATTTTTAATGAAAATGGTTTAAAAAAAAATAATGTGAAGGAGATGGCTGAAGTCTGAACACAGCATTTCCCCATCTGAGTCCTGTGCTGGATTCTGAGCTGAAGCAATCTGGGCTGAAGCTGCCTGCTGAGACTGTAATGACCCAGCAAGCTGGGGACACCTTTGGCCAGAACAAGCTGCAGCAGCATCACTCGTGTGGATCTCTGGCTTGCCTTCAGTCCCTGTTTCTTTCAGAAAAACATTTCCAGGGTGTCTGCTCAAATTCAGCTGCTGCTGGCCTCAGTTCAGGTCTGCTCTCACCTCAGCCAGAGTGGCTGTATTGAAAGCACTGTAAAGACTCCAGCCTCTGCTTCTGCCTAGGAGAGAGGCAATGATTTATCAGTGGGGTTTCGTCTTTGTGGCAAACTGGGTTCCAGGCATAAAGATCCTCCTGCCAGAGGACTTGCTGCAGGGACAAGCAGATCTATAAAGCACCCAGCTTGCAGGCAACAGAGAGAGACCCCCACAGATGCTCCTTGCTCTTCATTTTCACTTGCTAGCAGGAGGGATTCTGGTCTCAGTGGCCCTATTTCCTCTGGTATGCAATTTGTTACTGATAATGAATTGCTGAAATACAGATGCTACAGTCCCCCACTGAGCTGAAGCTCAGCTGAGTGCTCTTCCTGACCAAGGGAACCTGAAATAGCCCCTTTGGAGAGGCTGACCTGCAGGGCCACAGGAGCACCTGGGGCTCCATCAGCTCTGCCCTGAGCTCCCCAGAATCTGTAGTGGTGCAGCTACACAGGGAGCTGTTCCCTGCTCTCACTCTCTAAGGAGGGCTGTCATGAATGTTTGCCCTTCTTGTAAATCACGTTGTGTTGTGAATATTTTTTAAGATGTTCTGGCAGCTGTAAGAAAACTACAACAAAGACAGTGAGGAGGTTTTCCATGTTGAAGCTGTTTATTATGTTAGATAAATACACTTGCAACAAGTTTGAATTATATCCTCTGAGTGCAGTTGCTGGTAGTATGGCACAATGATTAAAAAAGAACCAAAACTAGCAGAGGCACTTGTTGCATGCAGCTGAAATTACTACCAAGCCCAGTGATGCAGCTCCTGCTGAAAGAGACCTTCCCTGGCTGTGAGCTGCAGTGATGCACCTTGGGTGGGACAGTCCTGGCTCCCAGGGGAAGGAGCAGAAAATGTCTGGCTTAGGCATGATGCTCAGTATTGCTTTTGGTTAAGGAGGAATGAGGTTGTGTGATTGTAACCAGTGGGGAAAGGCAGAAATTAGAATGAATCACAGAATATCCTGAGTTGGGAGGGATCCATCAGGATCACCGAGCCCAACTCCTGGCCCTGCACAGGACACCCCAAGAGTCACACCCTGTGCTTGAGAGTGTTGTCCAAAGGCTTCTTAAACTCAGACAGGCTCGAGTCCTGTCACTGGTCACAAGAGTGAAGAGATCAATAGATTTACATTATCTCTACAAAAACAATCTCATTGACTTTTACAGAGTCATGTATGTGAATATCCAGATCATTATGAAGACCTCTTTTGTCAACACAAGGATGGACTTGACAGGCTATGCCAGGAGGGCAAGTGCCTTTTTTATTAGAAAACAGAGCTACCCAGAGGGGTCTTTTCATTAGGATTTTCAGGAAAATCCACCAAATGGTTTGTTCAGCTGGACAAAGAGATAAAAGAGTGGCAAACATTTTTGCAAAGCAAACTTGTCAATTTGCTTCCTCAGCATTTGTAACCCTTTGCTCTCACACAGGCTCTGCTCCTGCAAGGACTGTGTGTTGCTGTCCCTGCCCTGCCAGGGACATGGCACAGGACTGACCCTGGTCTCTGCACTTGGGCAGCCTGCTCTGAGGCTTAAACTTAAGCACCTGATTAAGTCCTTAGCTGAACTGGGGCTTATCAGTGACAAGTGACAATGCCAAAGAGTCCTGCATGCAGATAAGCACCAAGAGGAGTATTGGCACTGAGAGATGTGAGGACAAGCTCTGTCCTTGCTCTGCATCAGCTGTGAACACAGCCAGGTGACCTGCAAACTGAAAGTGTCCCTAGCCTGGACATTGCTTTGTTATTTTGCTTCTTTTGTAAGTAGCCCCACTAGTGGGATTCAAGATTTAATGACAAAAGACAGGTTCCAAACTTTAGCCCGGGGAACAGAAGTGTTGTTCTCTGAGCTAGGACATCCATTCCTGTGGTACAGATAGACTCCCTCATGAACTAGAGAGAACAGTAGGTTTGTTCCAAGTATGATGAACATTTAACATTCAAGCCTGAAAAAGTGCTCAGTTACTGGTGATTACCTGCCTAGCAGAAGCTGAGGCTAAATAACAGCCTGGGGAGCAATCTGCAGTGGGTAATGGAAGCAGTGGAGGTCTCTTGCTAGATCAGGATGAAATCTAATCTTCGAATTTCCTGCCTCATGAATGGGATCTCCTACAACGGAGATTGTGTGGTTCAAAAGATCCATGCAAAAGTCTCCATATGCCTCATAGCCTGCTTTTTTGGGATCTCTGTATTTGCAGTGTTGAGCACCTTGCATCCTCAGAAATCAGTGGGCTATGTAAAAAAGCCAGGTGCCATTTGGCTTGGCTCAAAATACTGCAGTGAGAGAGAAAATGGGGGTCTGGACAAGTTCTCTGCCTGGGGAGAACCTCCCTGCAGTATAAGAAGATCCAGACCTTCCCTGTTGGTTTCGGCAGGAAGGGTTGTAAGTAAGAACCTCATTTCTGTGTCCCTGTCTAAGGCTCTTCAGGTGCTTTCTGGTATTATTAGATTGACAAAACGAAGTGTGACAAGATGATGTTGTTATATCCATTTCACTGATGAGTAGACTGAGGCACATAAAGAATTGTGTGATCATCAAACAAATCTGTTGGAGCTAGAACAGTACCTTACAAAGTCTGTGTCCCAATTCCTTGTCACAGCCTTTGCTTCCATCTTTCTTACCCACTGTGCATTGTCTTACAGCAATAACCTGGGGGTCAGGTAGGATGGTGAGGAGGAGAGATGGAGAAATGCCCTTCTTGAAGTTTTGTGCTTTCAAGTCTTGTCTGTTCATGGAGCTTGCTGTGGTTGCATTACCTGCTCTGAATTGCTTCCTTTCAATCCCATAAACTGAACATGAAGCCATGAAAGAAAAGGCAGCCATGAGCAAACCTTAGAATTTTAGGAACAGAGAATTTTGGAATGCTGCAGCCCCCTCTCTTCAAAAGTAAATAATAAACTTACAGAGCTCCCATGTTCACTTATGCCTCCTTGCATAATAGCTGTCTTAATGAATTGAGAGAAGGAAATGTGCCTTGAAAATTAATGGGAAAAAAACCTTTCTTTGAAGGAGCTAAATTTCTCCGAGGTAGAATGCTTATTATTGTGTGTTACTGTAAATGTTATGCTGAAGAGTCTGAGTGACAGAGCTGGGAGAAAACTCTCTGTGCTTATTGTCCTTGATATTCTAGTTCTGTCTCATCCCACTGAAGTACACATGAAGCAAAAGATGGGTGAAATTGCATGTGGAATCACTCTTTGAAAATCACAGCAAGTTCTATGTAACACCAGCAGTGTCCAGACTCTGCTCCAGGGATTTTTGGTGCCTACCAAGCTCAAAGTCAGTGGCCTGACTAATCCAAGGGCCCATGGCAGAGGATATACCTGGGTTTTGCATGAGTAGGGTAGAACAAGGTGGTCCTATGGGGTCTACAGCAGCCCAGGGCCCCCTAAATCTGAGTGATTCTGTATCCTGGTCACTGGAAATATGGCTGCAGTGGGGTAGGGAGTGCATGTGCAGAGCCAAGAGAGTCAGAAATAAATCTGCTCATATAATTCTACTTAACCAGAGCTACTTCAGCACTTCTACTTAGTGAAGCTCTGGTATATGAAATCTGGGCTTTTCCTGAAATGTAACTATAATGGCCAAGGAAGCAATCGATATTTGAAGCAATCTGTTTTCAGGAAAGTCAGAACACCCTTGTGGCTTTTTCATAGTATTGGTGGTTACCCTGGGTTTGTGGGTGATATTGAGGGTGGGACAAACTGTGCTAGACCAAGAGTTATATTAGGAAAAGTCTGGAGAATCTTGTGCTACTCGATTTAAAATGACAACTGTGAAATAAGAGTTGCTGCATAGTAGTAAACTTTGCTGCCAGAATGGCTTGCTGATATCTTGACCTGTTGAGCAAGGATAATTTACACTATGTGCTCTTGGAGATATTGCCTTTGCCCTGCATATCTTAAAATGGCTGTTTGTGTGTAGGAAAAGGCCTCCTGGACCACAGCATTCCATGGCTCTGTCTGGGGGGATGGATCTCTGTCAGTCATCGAGGTGCTGCTCCTCCCACGTGGATGTGGGGATGGCACTGTAAGGGTCCATGATGACTTTTGCACAGCGAATGATCATCACAATCAGAAAGAGGCAGAGGAAGACAAAACATGCCAATGTCAGTCCCTTGTCCACATCAACGTACACGGGCTCCGGGGTTGGTCCCTCCATTGCTTGGGCTGCTCCTCATCTGGGTTTGGATTTGCTCCAAACATCATCAACCACCTGCAAAACAAACACGGCGTCAGGCACAAGGGATTTCTGCTTCTGGATGTGGGGAAAATCAGGACACATACATATTACAGCTCTGATAAGTTCTTGCAGGGAAATTAACCCAATGGAAATGTTGTAGCTCAGCTGACTGAGAGCTGTGAGAAGAAGAAATCTCATCTCCACCTTAATTTAGCCCACAGATGCTTCTTGCTAAAATATTAGACACTAAAAAGAGATGTTAACAAAGAAAAGAGAAGCAGTGGTGAATGAGCACTATCCACTTGAAATATCATCTCTTAAAAGAGGCACAGACACTGTTCTTGTCTCAGCATTTCCTAATCATAAAAATATTTCCATTCCTCTGCTAGTGTGAAAGATCAGACAAATGGCAGAGCAGACTGTTTCCATCCCAGTTTTCCTCTGTCCAAACATTCTCTGCCTCTCACTGGCACAAAGCAAAGTGAAAATTATTCATACTTATTTTCCATAATCTTTTAATCTCTGGTACTCAAGGTTCTCCAGGCAGTAGAAGATTTTTTTTTAGGAGCAATATCATTTTTAAGTGGATGTTTTATCACCCAGAGAGGTACAGGTGATTATGTGATTAGAACAAGGATTATCTTATTCACTGCAGATGTCTGCATAGCTGAAGGTCTCCTCTGGCCTCCTCACCTGAATCCATAACAAAAATTACTTCAGCAATGATTGAATCCCTCTGAAAGTTTTATTCTGGAGAGCTCATCAGCTGATAACACAAACTTCACACACAATTGTGCTGAAGGAGAGGAACTGACCTTACACAGAATTGAGTGACTGCCCAGGGATGGAGAAGCTTCTCCTGACATCCATGTTTGGTCAGGGTGGGAGGGAGAATTGCCGGGGAGGGATTACAGTGCAGAAGATCTGGAATATGGAATGCCTCTTTACAGCAAACAGAACAACAAAGTTGCTCACATCAAATGCAATAATCAATCTGAGAGCCAGACCCTGCTTTAACTGGAGAGATGGGGACAAGAAGATACTGAGCCATAGGGAGGATAGGGTGAAACTGGGGTTTCAAGCAGCCCAGCTGCTCTCTATTACTGCATTAACACAGCAAGGAAATCCCAGGTTTTTCTACACAGACAAGTTTTCCTGGTGATGTTTCCAGGGAGCTGGTCCTGCTGGCAGGGCTGTTGCAGTGGTGGTTCACATCTGGCTGGAGCATGGCTGCCCGTGGGTGTCCCAGAGACTCCTGAACTCCTGTGCCCTGCAAATCTTCCTCAGGGTGAACTGAAGACCTTTACTTTTAAAAGCTCACAGTTTCTTCCCTGTTTGCTCCTTTTGCTCATAATTTGCTCCTTTTCAAGTGGCTTTCCAGCCTCACAACCTCCTAGATCACATAAGGCAAGTACAAATCAGCTGGGCGCTTGAGTCTATTTTAAGCACAAGGATGTCAGATTTTTTTATTTTTTATTTTTAATTTCCTGAAAGCATAGCAATTACTGTGACAGCCAGTCCTGCAGCAGGGAAATGAAAGAAGCTGATGACACAAAGTGAATGAAACCAAGCAGACATCTCATGATCTCATGTATTTATCAGTCACATCCTTAGGAGCTCATGAAGAAATCTCTGAGGAGTGAGGTCAGGCTTGTAATGCTCACCTTGCCTAGTCAGAGGTGTAATATTCCCAAGGCACTCTGCTACCACTCTATTTCACCAGCCAAGAGATCTCACATTGCAGTTTGTAACTTCATTTGATGAAAAAAGGGTTTGTCAGCAAAGCTGAGTATTAAGTATGAATACAAAAGAAAAAAAGTGTTATCAAAACTGCTAATATATCCCAGTCTTTTCCTGCAGTGCTCTTGTGAAGGTCCAACAAAGATGGGTGTGACTTTAAATTTTTTTTTCCATCTTGACATTCTGGCTGCTGTATCACAAGGAGTTATCTCACCCTAAATTGCCTCCTGCAGAACAGAACTACCTGGTAATTTCCATCAGTACTGATCTTGGAGGGAAAACTGCATTTTCACTCAAATGTACTTTCTTTGGAAAGATGAATAATTTACTCAGAAAATGATCACGTTTTCCCTCCTTCTGGTCTCCCCACAAACTTGGTAACGTTTTGATGCTGAGCACTACTCTCCATTGTGTCACTACTGATGGCCAGTGTGTTTTTGGGGCTGGCCAGAAGGATCTGGCTTTCCAAGTGGCTGTCCTCCCTCTCAGCTTGGCTGCTCACCTGCAGTTCTGGCTTGTCAAAGTGCTCCAGTGAGTGGTGGGCGGGTTGGGTGCCAGCAGGCATTTGGTGGAGTTCCATGCTGTTACTCACTGCAACTGCATTCCAGCAGGCTTGGCAGGGCAGGGAGTCCTTGCTGCTGAGCAGAGCTGGGTGCTGGGATGGGGCTGTGCCTGAGGCAGCTGTCTCCAGGTTAATTTATTGTGGCCGGAACACATTGCTGTTCTAGATCAGGATCTGAGAGAGCCCCCAAATGCAAAAGGGGCTCTTTTCCTGTGTTCACCTGGACTGTTTCCTCTTGGGAGGTTCCAGATCCCAGGTATTACCATGGACATGCTGTGTCCTGCTGGCTGCCAGCTGCTTGTGCTCCTCCATCCCTGCAACAGCTGCACAACTTGTCCTCCTTAATTTCCATTTCTGGTCAGCGCCTCCACTCCCCCTTCTCAGTTCCCTGGCAGTACAGCCAGGCTTGGAGTGGGGTCTAGAAGTGTCTCCCAGGTTGGGTCCATGCTGGATGCTCTGCCTGCCCATCCTGCCCTCCATCCCAGCACTGGGGATGTGCTGTGCAGGGGAGCAGAAGGGTTTTGAAGTCAGTTTTTCTCAGTCTGGCTTGTGAAATCCACCAGTGCTGTTGAAATTAGCTCTCTCTCCAGTTACAGACTGGTTGGCTGATGTTTTGCTCTTGTTTACTAGCAAAGTTGGTGTTGACAGCATTGGGGGGGGGGGGGGGTGGAAGAAAAAAGATCAGCAGAAACAGTTATAAAGTTTCACGCTTGAATGATCAAGTTTTCTCTGAATAGTTGAATTGCAGAAAATTACTTTTTTTTTTTCCCAGCTTGACAGTGATGAGTTGTAGAATTGTATTTTTTTTAAGTTTTTCAGATTCATTGAAAATGTGATTTGGTCTAAAGAAAGCCGAAGGATGAAGAAGGACAATCCCTGGCTCAAGCCAGGCAGTTCAGCCATCCTGAGTGTCTTGCTGTAAATCCCAGGGTGTTTCAGTGCAATCTCTCCCCCTCTAACTCCACTGAGAGTAGATGGGTGCCACAGCCAGGCTCACCCAGGGCCTGAGGGTTGCAGAGGGCCAGGACCAGCAGCAGCCGTGTCCCTTCAGAAGGGTTCGGACCCTCGAGTTTCGGTGCCCTGCTCCCTTGGCTTGTTTTTGTGTCTCTGTTCTGGCAGCCAGGAGCCCCTGGAGCTGGGGCAGGGACATGGCCCAGGAATCAAGAGCCCTGTACCTCACTGAACACTTCATCCTGAGCATTTGCTCTTTTCTGGTTGTTTTGTTTCCCAGTGCCCTTTTCACGAGGGATTGCCACAGAAGAGAGATTATGTTCAATTTTTATGACCTTATGCAGGATGTTGACAGCCTCATTAGTGTACCAGCTCTGCTTCAGGCTCTATGTAACACTTGTGCTCACCAGTGTGCCTGATTTTTGCAATCAGCACTACCTGTGCTAGATACTTTAAAAGATATGAGTTTAATTTTTTTTTCCTGACCTGACAATCTTGGCACTGTCACTTTAAATATAAACCAATAATGTACCACATACATCGCAGAGAGCTGGTTCCTCTGCTGGTTAATCATGTTTCAACTCATCTCAACCCTTAGGATTTATTTCAAAACATTCTCTGCTTTTTTCTTTTTTCTTTTTTTTCTTCTATACTCCTTTCCCAAAACAACAGAGGTTTAGGGAGGGAAGGGGAGGGAAATGATGGGATTTCATGTATGCAAGCAGATCCATACCTTCCAGACCTGGGCAGGGAGCCTGTCACATCCCAGCATAGCAGCATTGTGGAGATAAAATCCTCCCTGCAGTCATATTTTAAAAGTTTTGTCAGTCAGTGGGGCTCTCTCGGTGTCCGGGCTCCGCTCGGGTTCACCTCCACCCAGACCCGGAAGCAGTTCTCACCGGGGTGTTCTGGAAGAAAAATAATAATTGACAATTGCTCCTCAGGCAGGATGTGGGCATAAGGGACTCATTAAGGGTTGGGAATGGCTCCAGCAGCAGCCTGAGGCAATCGGATTCACTTCTGCACAAAGATGGATTCATTTGTCACACGTCCCCTGCGAGAACATTTATGATAGGAAGAGCAATGTTCAAGCCTGAAGTCATATCAATATTTCTTCTTAAATGAGCAAAAAAAAAGTCCTATTTTTAAATCGTAGTGAAAGATCAGCCAGGTTTGAATTGATCCTGCTCAGGAGTCTGCATGTCTATTTAGGGCTTGGATTGTTTGTTTAAACAAAACTACTTGATTTATCTGAGCTGATTCACCAGGACTTAAAAACTACTAATTATTTGCCTTTTTTTTTTTTTTTTTTTTTTTTTACCCCCAGTCTTTTTGGGATAATATTCTTTTTTACATGCACACAAAACCATTTCAACCAGAAAAACTTTTAAAACTTGCTGGATGGTAAACCTGTTTTTTTACACATTGTTGCAGAAAGGAGTTCTAAGATGTAGGATGGGAAGGCTGAGAAGAACAGGCCAAAAGATGAGCCCCAATCCCTTGTGAGGGGTCTCAGCAGGACAGCCTGATGCTCAGGCAAGGGACTAGAGGTGAGTGGCCAGCAAGGAAGGTGAAATGCTGCTCCAGGTGTGTATTGTGTGTTTGTCAGATGAAGTCACCTTCAATTTGAAGTTCAAATCTGTAAAGGAATAGCCTGGACACTTGATCGTACTCTAATATTCTTAACAATCTAGTTTTGATTAAAAACTCACTGCCTCTGAGCACAGGACTCAAATGCTATAGATAGATACAGAGAGATGACCTTGCTACACCAGAGAGCAATAATATGACTGTTAGCTTAGTCTAAAAATTAATTGTCCTTTTATTCTTACAATTCTTTCAGCAGAAAATCGATACTTCATTTCAGTAACTGCCTTCCTATTAGCATGATTTCTCCTGTGTACCTGAAGGCAGGTTTAATCTTTGTTTTTAACTCACTGTCTGGCATTTTGTTTTGGTGGCTGTTGGACTATTTTATTCCTTGCTTTACATAATGACTCTAAATCTTTATGCTCAGCTTAGTTTATACAAACTCCTTTATTCAGTCTAGCCCTCTGTTACGGTCAAGAGACAAATAATCTTCCCTCCACAAGCTTGCTTTTAGCCACTTGTAAATCACTGGATGCCAGTATTCCATCAAAAGACTAAAGACATCATTTACAGGTGCCCAAAAGTTGAAAATAAACACATAAATCAATCCAGGGAAAGTTTTAAAAATTGCTGTTGCACAAATGTTTCCTTCCTACATAGCCCCAC
>JAHLSL010013672.1:259077-278196 GCA_025920805.1 Petroica traversi | reverse complement strand
CTTTATTGCTAAAAATAACACACTTTTATATGCTTACTAGACTATCACGCGGCAAGGGCATCTCCACAATTGGTTCATAGCTCAAATGCACACGCCTACAGCTAAGCCTAATTGGTCATCACACACAGTGCTCGTGGTGGGGTGTGCGAACATCTGTGATTCTGTTATCTGGCTCTGTAACCTGTGTTGTGCATTCTTCTTGTAACTCTTTCCCTGCTCAAGGACACTGAGGCCCATCTGTTTCTCCTATTCCTTGAGCTACGTGCAGGATGTACAGGCTTGGATTGTCCAGTCCTGTCAAATAGGCCCATTCTCTAACAGAAATCCCTCTACATTATTCAGTCTTGGCTGTCTCTGCTGATGCAATAGGTTTACGAAATGCCAGGTTGCATGAGCAGAAGATGACCTGCATTGCATGTGGATATCACAGCATTCACGGCAACAGTATTTGGAGCGCTTTCATGGTCTTGGCAGTAACCATAAGGAGCTGTGGGGAGTGATGATCACATTCCTCCCAGCCTGTCCATGATCATCTTTTTTTTAATAGTGTTAAAAACGAGGTCCTATTCCTGTTAAAGTTTAAAGGTTTTTAATTAAAAAAAAAAAAACAAAAAACAGCAAGAAAAGACAAAAACAAGGCAAAGGAATTACAGCGTCCCAGGACGCTGGGTGCACTGGCACAGAGCCAGTGCACACCTCTCCCAGAGAGAGACTTTCCTTATATACTTTTTACTGTAACAGCTTGCTGTATAATTCTAATGAAGTTTTTTTGAAGAATTCAGTAATCTATTGATTCCTGGCAGGCAATCTTCTCTTACGGGAAGTCTGTCTGTCCATTTGCATAGCTGTTTGCCAATTCCTGGTAGAGGGGTCTCTTATCCAGGAATATCTGGATAGAAGTTAATTGCCTTGCTTGAGGGGTAGTTTGTGATTTTTTTTAACATAGCAATGTTAGTTATTTCTCAACTATTGAACAAAAAGACAATGGTTACATTTCTACACAAACACTGCTTCTACAAGGATCAATATTATACACACAGCATTCATTATTTGCAAAAAACCAACACTATGCATTTATAACAAACCCCCCTTTTCCTTTTTATAATTAATTTGGTTTGAGCAATAATTCTTTTTTTCTTTGCTCATTTCTTTTATAGATCAGTTTTACTTCTTCAAAGGGGTCTTCTATATCATTTTGTCTCTTTAACACTATTATTTTTTTTGCTGTCTCAGATGTAGTCAATTTTGGGTCCATAGGCATTGTTACTAATTGTATATTTTGGACTACGCTGGTGATTAGCCGAATAAAATAAGGAATTAAGTAAGGAAGTAATATTAACCTAGTTGTAGTGTATAAAAGGAAGAAGTTTAATTTCTTCCATCATTCTATTCTTCTTTTACCAAATCCTGGACTTTACCTTTAAGGACAAATGTGAAACAAACCCATTTTTCCCCTTTTGGACATTTCCTTCGAACCTATTACTACTGTTTCCTAAGTTCTCCGCCATCAAGTATTTTTTCCCATTGTGTACACAGGTATGCAATTTGGATGAGTTATAGCAGTGACTGTTGAAATGTGCGTGAGAAATAAAAAAGGAGCATTGGTGTCTTTCCATGTAAAGCTTACGGTAGCATGGATGACATAATTGGGCTGGTGTCTCAAAAGGGAGAATAATTAGTGACAGAAAAAGGAACAACAGAGGTCCAGTATGGCTTATACCCCCACCTCCCATGCCTATGGGGTGGCAACCCACAGCAGGTGTATCTGATCTTCTTGGTGGCGAGTACAGCGGCCAATCTGGTCTTGCCCTCTATTTCCTGGTCACTTCCTTTTGTTAATTTCCAAGCAATCCGCTTTTTATATTCTTTAGTTGTAATTTCCACCATTCCTCTGATATCTCACACTCAACAGACACCTGTAATTTGGCAATTGACAGTTCCTACAATGAGAGTGTCATTCCCTGTAGCGGTGGTTCAAGCCCAGAGAGTTACATATCCCCTGAGGAATTTGTGGGGGCCTAGAAAGGGAGGCCCCTCTAAGGTAGAGTTAGGTTTGGCCTTGGAAAGGGGGTCGAACTCCCCCCTCCCATCCTTCAGTTAACAATGGTATCTTGTATCTCCCTCTCTCCTCCCTTACTCCTTCCCGACTAGGCCCTGACCCTCTGACCCTTCCCTGTTCCTCCCCTGTCCCATTACGAGATAAGTTGTAACCCTCAGAATAAAAGTCTGAAAGCTGGGCTTTCCAGGGTCTTTTGCCCCTGAACCCAAGCAGAGCAGACCATGGTGTCTTGTGCCTGATTTGGGTTCCGGGCAAGGGATCACTCTCTCTCTCAGCAGCTCTCCGGCTTTTAGGACAGTGGCCACCATCCCAGGGAAGCCCGGCTCGCAGCGAGGGGAAAAGAAGTCTCTAGCTGAAGTTGACTTAACAAAAAGGAAACTTTCAGAACAAGCCGCTGAGTCGCCGGCCGTCCCTGTGGTCAGCTGTCCGGCCCCAACCACCAGCCACAATTCCCATTAGCTGAATGTCCTGGGTTGGCCATATGACTTTTTGTATCCCCAACCGTCCCTCCTGCTTATGCTGGATATGAAGCTCTGCAGCTTTAAGTTAGGCCCAAAGAGACAGAGGGAGTGAAAGCGGAGAAGAAAAAAACCACGCGCCGTTTGTCTGCAGGAGTTACACCTTTACTCCCCCGGAAAGGCCTTGAGAGGCTGTGTTCTGGCAGGACAGCGGTATCTCGCTCACTCTCTGGGGTGTGCTCGGAAAAGCACACAGTGGAGGGTTTCCTCGGATCTTTCTCGGCTTTTTGCCGGGAGAGACTTTGTTTCTTTTGCTGTTTATTTTTTCCTTTTTCCTCCTCCTGGGACTGGTTGGCATCGCATGGGCCGAAGACACCAGGGCAATCCCTGGGGGGCCCCCCCGACTTCTACAGCCGGGCCCAGCAATCGGCCCCTCCACTGGAGAACTGAAGCTAACCCAGCCACGAACTCTGAATCTACCATCTCTTCAGAGGAAGGAGAGGTTTCATTGTTTTCATATTATCCAAATTTTTCCTATACTTGTGAATATTCTATTTGTTAAATAAATAGTTTTTTCCACTTTTCTCTAAGGAAATTCTTCCCGGACCGGTAGGGGGAGGGGTGGTTGGAATCGGCTCTTCCTAGAGGAGACCCCCCCCCAGAGGTTTCCTCCTAAAATTTGCCCTAAACCAGGACACTGTAATAACAATTTTTCCTACAATTTAAACATTTACATTTACAATTTAAACATTTACAAGTTACAGGCTAGGGTCAAAGTATGAGGGCCTTCTGGCCAAAACAGTCCAAATCCTCTTGTTTCAAGTGAAAGTGTCCTTCTCCAAGGAGGGTATTGAAGGTTTCTCAGAGTTTGTCCAGGCAGCACCTGAGACCATTGGTATAAGTTTTGGCCTTACTTCTCAATTAGATGTGATTTGTTATTCCCTTGTTCCTGCTTGAGAGTCAGTTTTGTATCACCTGGTTTGGAGATTGTGATCCACTCTTTAGGTTCTTCCACCGGACCTTTGGTTTTGTTAGTGTGGATCCACCCTCTTTCTCCAGTTTGGATTGCAGCCTCAGTTGTCAGAAGTACCTGAAAGGGACCTTTCGCCCCTGTCACTTTTACAGTGTTATTACTGATATTATAATCTTTTGGAATATTTACAATACACATTCTTTCTATTCTAGTATCCACAATAAATTCTAATACCTCTTCTTGGGGGCCTACTTTTAAGGTTATCATGGGCTCTAGGTGGTACTTAGCCCCCAGGAGATAGAGCCCATGACCCCCCTGTTCTTCTTTGGGGTGTATCTCTTTGAATATCTCTAGGTTCTTTTTTAGATGTGGACACTCTCTTCTATAGTGTCCCTTTTCTCCGCAGTAGAAGCAGACATTTTTTGTTTGCTCCTGAGGTTTTAATTGTGTAGAGGTTTTGTTTCTTCCCCCCCCCCCCCCCTTTGCCCCTAAAACTTGAATATTTGGGGGTGGTATTTGGAGGCCTCAAATTCTGCTGGAAATTGCTTTCTCTCATAATGGCTATCATGATTTTTGCATCCCAATGCATCATTTTCTGTTCTTTGGTTTTTTCTGCCTCTGGGGCTTTTGATATTTTAAAAATTTTTGTCTCCAGAGTTTCTGTGCCCCCTGTCCAGCAGAAGGCATATTCTTTTTCTTCTGGATCTGGTGGCTCTTTGGAATTTACAAAAATATTTAAGGCCTGGCAAATCCAAGCCTCAGAAGATCTATATTTCGGTTAATTGATATGATTATATCTTATTTCCCTTTTTGTCCATTCTATCATACAATATTGAATCATTTTTATTTTATCTTTTTCTTTTGTACTAGGGTCTTTATCCTAGTTAGTTAATTTAATTCCCAGGGGGCTGTCTTGGGGTATTTCTGGGAGTACTTTCTGTGTTCCTTGTCTAAAACCCTTTTTGCTGCTTTTCTGTCCCATCTTCCCAGGATTTTATCTGTTTGTCCCTGGCTTTCCCCCCCCCGTTTTCCACTCTTATGATAGTAATAAAAACCTATCACAAAAAAATCCTCCTACTGTCTTTTTCTTTTCTAATATAATTCTCCCCTCCTCCAGACAATAAAATACCTTAAATCAACAATCTATATTACATATTTTTTATTCATTCACACTCACACATTTTTATTAATATGTCTCTCTCATTCTCATTCACAACAAAGTAATACACAAAGGTACCTTTTCAAATCACAAGTTATCATTCATCCACCGGTATAGTTTTTTAAATTGGCCAACCCCAGATGCTCTTAGGTATAGACTCTTCAGAGTATTCCCTCAGCCTTTTTAATTCTGCACGTCCCGTCTCCTAGGATATTTTCCTTATCCTCTGTCAATCCTACACATCCCGTCTTGAGGAATTTTCTTACCCTCTGCAGATTTCTACCCCTTCAACCTGGCAATGTTTGGGGACCTTCCGTCCCCTGTTTCCTAGTGGTTTATGCTAGGAAACCCCTGAAAAATCCCTTTTACTAGGGATTTTTCCCTTCCCTGGAACCCAGTCCCAGCGTTCCCCAGGGGATCTTTCGTTCGTTTTCAATTCCCCGTATTTGCCTCCCCCCCCGGTCAGACTTACCAATCTGCTGGCTCAGGCTCTGTGCACGAAGATTTGTGGGGCTTGTTGCTGCGGTTTTTCCTTCAGGGAATTCTTTTGCTTTATCTGTCCCCTCTTGTTCGCGGGTCTCGCCCTGCAGCAACCGGTCCTCAGGAGAAACGAGTGGGGTCCGCCTGAGTTCAGGCAGTGGCGCCTCCCCAGCTCCGGGTCTCCCAGGGTTTCGGTAGCAAGGTGTTGATCCTGGACGAGCCCCCAGCTGTTAAAAACGAGGTCCTTTTCTGTCAAAGTTTAAAGGTTTTTAATAAAAAAAAAACAAAACAACAAGAAAAGACAAAAACAAGGCAAAGGAATTACAGTGTCCCGGGATGCCGGGTGTACTGGCACAGAGCCAGAGCACATCTCTCCCAGAGAGAGACTTTCCTTATATACTTTTTACTGTAACAGCTTGCTGTATAATTCTAATGAAGTTTTTTTGAAGAATTCAGTAATCTATTGATTCCTGGCAGGCAATCTTCTCTTACGGGAAGTCTGTCTGTCCATTTGCATAGCTGTTTGCCAATTCCCAGCAGAGGGGTCTCTTGTCTAGGAATATGTGATAGGAGTAAATCTCCTTGCTTGAGGGGTAGTTTGTGATTTTTTTTAACATAGCAATGTTAGTTATTTCTCAACTATTGAACAAAAAGACAATGGTTACATTTCTACACAAGCACTGCTTCTACAAGGATCAATATTATACACACAGCATTCATTATTTGCAAAAAACCAACATTATAATATGCATTTATAACAGTAGGATTTTTTTAAAACCTTGAATTCCCTCTGGTTGTTCTATTTCTTTGTGTGAAGTTTCAACGGATCGGTGGAAATATAAAATCAGAATAGTGGGGCACAACGTCCTCAGTGTTTAGGAGAAGGCCAACTGATTGCTCTGCAGTTGTGAGTGACCATCACAACAGCTGGCAGAACAGTAGCGTAAATACAAGGGAAATGCAAACAGTGAACAAGACGGACACATCCTGCCAGGAGTTACTGACCAGCAACACATGGTGCAACAAATGTTAAGTTGAGGCATCAGATGTCAAGGGGGAGCAGCAGAATGTTCAAATGTGATCTTACACGAGTCGTGGATGATGCTCGTCAGTTCTCGTGCTGAAATGAGAAAACTCTGTTGCAATAATGCTGGAGTAAGTGGGTTTCTTGGAGCATTCAGAATCACAGTGTTATGTACAGTCAGAAGCTGCCACAGCTCAGAGAAAGCAAACAACCTCTAGGAAAACAGGAATACAAAGTTTTATGCCATTTGCATTAAAAAAAACTCCAGTAGTCAAACTGTCTCTGAGGAAGAAAATTCCCAAACAAGATGGCCAGGCTTATTCTTGGGGTAGAATAAAGGATGCATTTAAAAATTAAATGTGCATGTTGTCCTACTATGAATGGAAAGCATAATATTTAAGAAATAGTGTTCAGTTTTCTGATTTGTGGATCTAGGGACTGATAGGCTAAAAAACCTTGCTGACGTCAAGTAGGATAAGGAATAATCAGAGAAATTACTAAGGTGTTAACCAAACAGAGAAGGGCATTCTTGGCTCTGAAATCAGCTGAAGAAGACCAAAGGGATTCTGAGCCAGCAGCTGAAAACTGCAGCCTGTATTCTGTGGACCACTGCAGGGAAGGAGTTGGAGGCTATTGGTACATCTTAAGTTGATCAGAATAGTTTTTAAGAGTGCACAAATGTTCAGCAGGGCACAGGGCTGCCTGAAGCATGGGGAGTCTGATATTCAGCGGGAAGTTCTTCATGGAACAGCTTCGTTCTACCAGACATGATTTTGCTTTGACAGACAAATCCAAAAGAAGCTCCAGACAGTTAGGCAGGGGATCCCACTCCAAGCTGAAACACTGAGAGAGGTTAAAGGTTTCCCAGCTGTGCCAGTGATTTGATGATGCATAGCAAAATGGTGAGTGGTGTTATAAATGCATATTATAATGTTGGTTTTTCGCAAATAATGAATGCTATGTGTATAATATTAATCCTTGTAGAAGCAGTGCTTGTGTAGAAATGTAACCATTGTCTTTTTGTTCAATAGTTGAGAAATAACAAACATTGCTATGTTAAAAAAAATCACAAACTACCCCTCAAGCAAGGCGATTTACTCCTATCAAGATATTCCTAGACAAGAGACCACTCTGCTGGGAATTGGCAAACAGCTATGCAAATGGACAGACAGACTTCCCGTAAGAGAAGATTGCCTGCCAGGAATCAATAGATTACTGAATTCTTCAAAAAAACTTCATCAGAATTATAGAACAAACTGTTACAATAAAAAAAAGTATGTAAGGAAAGTCTCTCTCTGGGAGAGGTGTGTTCTGGCTCTGTGCCAGTACACCCGGCATCCCGGGACGCTCTAATTCCTTTGCTTTGTCTTTGTCTTCTCTTGTTTTTGGTTTTTTTTTTGTTTGTTTTTTTTTTATTAAAAACCTTTAAACTTTAACAGAAAAGGACCTTGTTTTTAACAGTGGTAATCAGTGAACATTTCTTCCTCTTCTACAACGTCACAACTGGAACGGTGTTTATTCTCCTTGACCTGCATTACTCAGATCTGCTTTCCTATATTAATGCTCCCATCACCTTCATTCCCCAGCACAACTTATTTTCATGGCTATAAGGACTATCTATCCATACACCTTTTTAGAAAATACGGGCATAATTTTTCTGAAAGGAGTTTTTTCTGATTTTTACTCCCTTCTTCCATCCCAAATCCATTTAATCTCTCTGCTAACATAGAGGACCTTTTCCTCTGGTTCCTTTTATGTTTGCTTCTGCTATAGTGGCTTGTTATTTCTTTTGCTAAAGCTTTAGAAATCACTAGAGGACTCTTAATAAGGAATTCATTTTGAGGTCAATTTATCTTCAGAGCTGGTAAATGGGAAGTCTCTTCTTCACCTCAGTGGGCTTTGAATCTGATGTTTAGTGCTAACATCATTTAACTTCTAATCTTGTTTTTTTGGGCCCAGTGTGCAGCTCCTGACACTTGTCCTGGTTTAGGGCAAATTTTAGGAGGAAACCTCTGGGGGGTCTCCTCTAGGAAGAGCCGATTCCAATCGCCCCTCCCCGTACAGGTCCGGGAAGAATTTCCTTAGAGAAAAGTGGAAAAAACTATTTATTTAACAAATAGAATATTTACAAGTATAGGGAAAATTTGGATAATATGAAAACAATGAAACCTCTCCTTCCTCTGAAGAGATGGTAGGTTCAGAGTCCGTCTGAGTCCGGTTCAGTTCTCCAGTGGGGGGGGCCAATTGCCAGGCCCAGCTGTAGGAGTCGGCGAGGGGGGGGCCCCCTGGGGGTTCCCTGGTGTCCTGGGCCCACGCGATGCCAGCCAGTCCCAGGAGGAGGAAAAAAGGAAAAAATAAACAGCAAAAGAAACAAAGTCTCTCCCTGCAAAAAGCCGGGAAAAATCCGAGGAAAAACCCTCCGCTGTGAGCTCTTCCAGCACCCACACCAGAGAGAGTGAAAAGAAAAAGAAAAGAAAAACAAAGAGATAACGCTGTCTGCTGGAATGTAGCCTTGCTTCGTAGGAGTGTTTTTTTTTTTCCTCCACCTTCACTCTTTCTGGGACAACTTAAAGCTGCAGAACTTAAGGTCCAGCATAAGCAAGAGGACGATTGGGGATACAAACAGGTCATATAGCCAACCCAGGACAACACTGCTGAGATTTTCACCATAGGGTTTAATGAGAGCAGAATCAGCCCCTGCTTCCTGAGAGGCAGCCTATAAAAATACAAAAGAAATAAGCACAAGGTTCTCTTGAACAAGTGAATCTTAAATTTTATTTTATTTGTTTCTGAGTCTCACTGGATTATTTTTTTATCCACAGGTACTTTGACCTCTGTTCTATGCCTTATCCTAACAGGATGAGCTGGAGTTTCAGCTACCCAGGCCTACTGGAAATTTGGCCCAGCAGTTATTTGGCAGTGGCCTTTATGAACAGCAATGCCAGATTTCCATTGCAATGCCCACATTCATGGATTTGAAGAATTAGAGTCCAAGTTCTGCTTGTATCTGCAAGCCTAGAATGCCACTGACTTCAAGGGGGTTGTAGGATTTAGGCCAAGAGCAGAAATTGGCCCAGGATTTTTTCAGACTCCCTCATGCTTCTGCTTATATGATATTACCATCAAGCTCTATTAGCATGCTCCATGATGCATTTTACTTTTAAATTACATAAAGGATATTTACTTTGCTGATGCTACATAGTTTGCAAGAAAGATGCACATATGGAAATGAAAAAACATCAATTACCATCAGGATTTCCAGCTTTCAGCATTCATTTTCCAAAACAACCCAGGGACTACTTTTCATCAAAAAAAAAAAAAAAAAAAAAAGGGGGGAAAAAAAAAAGCAGAAATGGAAATCCAATTTCTTGGCATTTATGTATGGCATTCTGGAGCCTTACTCATCAAGTCTGTTGTGAAAATTGTTTGAATAAAAAAGCCTCATATTGTTCAAAACTTTAATACTCTGCTTTTATTTTCTGTATACTGGTTTCCCAATCAGAGACATGAGTCCATTCCTGAAAATAACGAAATGTTTTTCTGCCTCTCAGAGGATGGGAGAAAAGATCATCTGGAGGAAACTGAGTGATCACCAAAAATGACAGGTAAAAACACAGGCAGAGGTTGAGAATTAATGGATGAAACCTGTGAAAACATGCAAGGGAGATGCCAGGCATCAGACAATGCCCACTGCCGCCCAAAAGTGGGCAGTGGAGCCAGGTGAGTGCTGCCCTCCCTGCCCACAGGGATGGCACCGCTCAGGGCCAGCAGCTCAGGGGTGCCCTTGGAGAAGCCGAGAGGAAAGCGGCTGCTCGGTGACTTTTCCTGGGCAGGGGCAGCGCAGGCAGGAGGGACTCCCCAGGGCAGTGCTGCTCTGGTTCGAGTCAGAGCCACCGGGCAGCTCAGCATCTTTCAAAATGAGGCAGATTGTGTCGCCACGTGGTTACAAATCTGGGAGCTTCCTTCTAGATAGCCTTGTTTAGAAATCTGGGCTGGGGCCTTTTAAAGCCCTAACGACTCCCTGCTTAAGCTTTTAATATCCGTGTTAAATAGTTCATTGAGCATTCAGGAGAACAGTGCGCCATTGTCAGCTGATGAGTAACTTTAGGGAAGGAAGTTATTTTGTACCTCTGTGCTTTTTCTTCTCCCGCATCTGCTTTGTCTGTGTGGATAGTAAAGTCTTTTAGGGCAGGAGTGGCTCACTCTGTGCGTGTCTAGTCATCAACACAGCAACTCCAGTCTTGCTGGGAGCCTCCCTGTGCTCCCCAGTCCTGCCCATAACACATCCCTCTGTCTATGCTTTGTATATGCTACAGGGTTTTGGCATTAACTACGATTAATTACTATTTAAAACTAAAATCTGGACTCGTAAATTCTGTAACATGAAAGTAGCCATATAGCATATGCATGAACCCTTCCACAAATGGGTCACTGTGCAGAAAGCCCAGAGGCTATGAACTGCTCTGGCAATCAGGTGCTGAATTGAGAGGACACAGGGACCAGAGATGCTCTAACAGGATGGCTTTGGCTACTGAAAAGTCTCCATGTCCTCAAGAAAGCTGCCCCTACCTGTTTCTGCACTAATCCTTGAAATTTAAGGGAAGCAAAGATTCCATTGTCAGGGCAGCACTGCTTGGTGATCCTTTAATAGCAGCACTCCTTCAAAGACCTTGAAATCCAGCAGAATTTAGTGCATACTTGTAGGTACTCTGAGCCAATTTTTGCTTTTGCAACTTTTTGTTGTCTCCACTGCATGCAGGAGAGGTCTTAGCTCATACTGTGTCACTGGATTCTCGGATTTAGAGGATTGTTCTGCGTGAATAAACTCAGTGCCTGGACACATCCTGGTGTCTGGAAAGCAAACAGTACACCTGAAGTGCCTGTCAAGGATCTAGATACAAATGTTCCAAATGACAAAAATGTCTGTTCATCCATCTTCCCACCTGCTCAGGAATGCCAGGAGCACCAGACTACAATGGGTTTGGCACTCTTGTTTGTTCTGTTCCTGTCCATCTGACCTTGCTAGCTCAGATAGGCTATTTGTCAATGCCAGAGAAATCTGCTGCAACAACAGAGGGAGTATCTGGTGTCAGTATTCTCCAGGTCCTTGAGGGAACTACCTCATTAGGGAAGTTAAAACATTGCTTTGATTGCTTAGAAGCAAACCATTTGTTTTGCAAAACTCTCCAAGCAGTTACTCACTTCTTGTAAAATTATAATGCCTGAAGTCTTTTTCTAAAGCAGTCTTGGATACTTGAACAGCTGGAAATTTGCAGCTGATAAAAAGTTTTACAGGAAAGCAGATCTGATCAGTGTTTGTTTAAATGAGACAATTATTTTTCTCCGTCGAAATGTCACTAGATTTTGATGGATTAAAAAAAAATAGTGTTCAACTGGAAAAAGTTATAAAACAGGCCATTTCTATAGCCTCACAGATCCTCAAAATGCACTTGAGATTTTGTATACTCTCTTTAGGAAATTTGAAGCCGAGGCTTTTAATATATCTACAGCACATATTTTTGTCCCACAATACCCAAGCATTGTGTCATGCTCAGCTTTGATCTCTCTCATAAACTTTGTCAGGGGGCATCAAGCTGAGATGGGATGACTGCTGTCCTGGTATTCTCCCTCAGAAAAGAAGCCTTTTGGAAGATTGATAGCTGGGGTTGCCTTTTGGGTAGTACTTTTCATTCAAGGATCCTAAAGCAATCACAGAAATCCCCAAGTCTTCCTAGCCAGAAATTTGGCACAGCCCTCCTGCTTTTCTGCAGTGCACTTTGCTCATTGTATCACATCAGGAGGGACAGAGTCTATCCATCTCTCTCCTCTGTGCTGGCATGTTCCCAGGGAATTGCTAGTGAACACAGATTACAGACCATGTTCCCTGCACTCTGCATAGGGAGAAAGAAGGTCCAGAGAGGGAGAGGGATCGTGTTCCTGTTCTCCTGTAACAGATGGAAATCCCTTGGGTAGTATCACATTTGAGCAGCTCCTGCACAGCTGTAGCCTATGAGAGGACCACGGTGATAGGGAATCAGAGCAGAGATCTGTCCATCCTCATTCCTACGCTATCCCTGATGCATTTTATAAAAGCAGATCTGGTCCAGCTGATATACTGTTTAATTTAATTTAATATGAAGAAACTCTGGTGCCTGATTCCCTATACTGTCTTTTAATGTCTTGTGCACTGCCCAGGAGATATTAAAAAGCCATTCTAGCAACTTACCTGAGTTACACACAGGAAATGCCCAGTGGACTTCGTGAGCAAAAGTATACACAGAACAAGATTAAGGATTTGGATCATTGACAGGTCTATAGTTGAAGAGCAATAAATCACACCTCTCTCCCAGCTTGCTTCTCTCAGCTTCCTCCTTACTTTTCTACTTCTCCCCTTCTAAAAGAAAGGGCACAACTTTCAGGCTTGCAAAATCTTCCCTCCTGTGGGAAATTGCTAATTATCAGAGTTGCCACAATAAAGAACAAGTTCTTCAGAAAGAGAGCAGCATACCACAGTAGAGCGCTGCAGTTTTTTGATTTTTTCCTTTATGCTTAGAAAACTCTGGTATTTCTGAAAGATGCACCTCCTAGAATATAGTGTCCTGCATGTGAAGATATGGTGGGTTTCTGTGCCGTTCAGCCATGAAAATGTTGGGGTGTGGAAGTAATGTAAGGCCTTTGTAAATATGGCCTTGTAAAATTTGCTTTTTACTGTGCTTTGTTCTTTTATCCAGCATTCTCTAGAATGTGCTTGGAAATATTTATTTTCCCTAATTTCTTTTCCTTAACTGAGGCAAAATATTTACACACCCCACACCAAACTCAGTAGCTCTCGCAAAGAATAGTGCTTAGTACTGCTGCTGTTCATTTGCTGGCATACCTAATTATACAGTTGAAAATGTCAACATCAAGTTATGCCTGCATGGCAGGCATTGATGTGGTTGTTATGTAATACAGGTGTGCTCAACTTACCTTCAACTGAAGCTCAGGCACTGCTACCAGCAGCCATCCCTGAACCACGTGGGCTGCAAAACCAATCAGAATAATATTCATTGAGTCACTAGCCCGTGCCAAACTCTGGCTTTAACAACTTGAATGCTACTGGTAATCGAGGCAGCTTGTGAAGACCTTGTACCTACACAGCAGTGATCACAGCCCTGGGTCACAGCTCTCCAGATGGGCACTGTGGTTCATCACCACCCTGTCTGAACCTTTCCTCTCTGAGAAATGTTCCCACCTCTCTGGTAGGACTGGAGAAGGGGATGGTGACCTCATTTATAATTCAGCTGACCCAGCAGTGATGGAGATGCATCGGTGCTAAAATGCTGGATTATGGACTGTGGTACAGACGCACAACCTTTTGTGCTATTTTATGCTACAATAATGTCTGCAGAAAATACCATGAGAAGAACTGATCACACACAAAACTACTGCTAACTGTGCTGGAGCTGGGCTGCCAGAGCCCATACTACCAGAGGAGATGAACTGGAAGAAACACAAACCATAAACCAGAAAACTTTCTACTAACAAAACATCCCATTGTAGCTCAAAATCAATATTAAGTCTTGAGTAAATCAGAGAAAGCAGAGAAATAAGTAAAACAAGGGAAATAATAAACATTACAGATGTACGTATTAGTTCATACCTAACAAAAAGTTTACTTCTCTGGAATGTTTTTCTGAGTGCTCCAACAGATCTTCTGTATGATCTTGGGCAAAATGCATAATTTCTCTCTGCCATGATGTTGGATAATATTTCCCCTACCTTCTAATCCCTCATGTTGTGAGTCGCTGAATATCAAGGAGTGCTCATTATGTAGGGAGAGGACCTGCAGAAGGCAGATAAAAATGGGATGAGTTCAGTTGTCCTTGAAGTCATCAGGAGCTGAGGACATGGCAGATGCTCAGGTGTTCTCAGGCTCAGTCTCTTGCTAAGGAAGCATTTCTCTAAGCAGCACCCAGGGAGCAGGCCTAGCATAGGGGCAAGTATTTACACTCACAATACTCAGGGGACAACTTGATTCATTGCCAAAATATGTTGTCTGATTTCTCATTGACAACACTTATAGAAAATATTTCAGTGGAGTCAGAACTGATTCTTCTCCTGAAGAATGAGCTCCTGGTAAGGTCTGAGTAAATGTCTGGAGGAAGACAAGGATGAGTTAGCAGGTGACCAGGCATGTTACACTCAGAGTATTACATATATTAGATTGAGTAAGACACAATAGGAAACACTTCAGAGTGCCAGCATTTGGGTAGACACCAGTATTTGGAATTAATCTGATGGATAAATCAAGTGATATTTTTTATGACTGTGTTTTATACCCTTCAAAATGATTTCCACCTGTTAGCTGTATAATTACTATGGGCAGATCAGAAAAAACAGCACTGACCATTTCTGTGCACAGACCAGAATCTTCTACCTGCAGCTCAGTTCCCTTCACTGTCTGTTACCTTTATTGCCTTATGTATAGCAGGGAACTAACACTTCAACTTTGCAGCATTCTTTGTCATGCCCAGGTAATTAAAAGAATGCCGCTGCACCTGGTAGAACTATAAAAATTTCCTTCTAAAAATCTCAGCAGCATTTAATATTTTATTCATTGCTCTGTTGTCGTGTTTTGCCTGCAGTAAAACAACCTTATGGAAGTGAGACTCTACCACTGAAGGCTAACAAACATTCTCCCTTCAACATGTTAATTTTAGCACCATGCCTTTTTTGTCCTTCCACTTTGAATCCTTGTTTTTAACAATCTTTCTGTTTTCAAGCAAGGAAAAAAAAAAAACCCAAACCAACCCACATATCTATTGCTGCAAGCAGGGAACCAGAACAGGCAGTGGTGAAGCTTTCATTCCTTTTCCATATGTGAAAAAGACTGTCTGAAAACTTTATTTCCCAGGGAAATATAGTCCACATTTTCATCCTGTAATGCCTGAATAATTACCCTGTATATAACACTATCTCTTGTTAGCGACTAAGGAACTAGAAGCAAAAATAAAACAATGTTTAACATCTACAAAATAACATTGATAGCTTTATTAGAGAAGGTGTAGGAAGCCAAAGCACACAAGCACAGACACAGCTATTAAAGGAAAATTAGAAAGTTGTCAACACAAGCTGTTCAGAAATAATTTCAGGTCCCCCAAAGCCATGTGATTGGCTTGCAGACTTTCAGTCTTCAAAATACAGATTCCGTGTGCTTTTATTTGTCTTTGCTTTTTGACGTGCTGGGGAATCACACGAAACCAGCTTTATTTTATAAATGTGGAGGCTGAAAACTTTTGGTTTAATAGAGATTCTTGAGTGCTACCACGAGTTCAGAATCTGGAGATTTCAGACAATCATCACCAAGGCCACATGGCCAGCAGTAATGTGCAACATTAGTCTATTTTCTAGCAAAAACCCAGATGTTCCACATATGCAGCTCCCTGTGGGCATGCTATGTTTTTCCATTCAGCAACATCATCTCAGAGAAAAAGGGCTCTGTCTAGGATTTTCAGACATCTTGTTGCACAAAGGGAAGCAAAAGCAAGTTGGGATATCATGAAATTCCCATTATGTTCTGTAAGTGCTCAGATTGCCCATAAGTGCATATGCAGTGTGTGTGACTCATCCCCAGATCCTGGATGTGAGTATAGGAGCCTCAGGTGGAGAATGTATCAACAGTGCAATAAGCCACACGACTAACATCTATCATCTGTATTTTGTTTTCTCATCCTTTTTTTCAAGGGAAGGCCCGCATGTCTTGGCAGGTACTATTAGTGCTCTCTTTGCATCCAAGAACACAAGCTCTAGGAATTGCATCTGGCACAGGAAGCAGAAGGTGGTGATGTTTGCGATGGCCATGAGTCCCTGAGGGAGCTCATTACTTACTCTGGGATGTGGCCTGTCCCCTGCCCAGACAAGCTGCATTGTCATTTTGCAGAATCTTATTTACCTGAGGGACGCTGCTGCCAGCGAGGTGTTTATTTAGTCTGAAGGTCTGGGTGATGGGATGTGCCAAGTCCAGCCATTTGAGTATCTTGCTGTAATGTCCAAAATTTACAACGAGAAAAAGAAAATTAGTCTTCTCTCCTTGGTTTTTTTCTTCTTTTTCTACTTGTAAATTCAGAATGGTATTCAGTCCAAGTGTACGGAGCTGTGTGAAGGCAAAGAGGTGAAATAAATATGCCAAACCCAAACCAAATCAGTGGCACAGTCAACCATAGGCTGAAAGTGCAGAATTGGGGGACTGTCCATCCCACTGTGACTTTCATCCACCACCATTGATACAATTTTTAAAAAGCCTCAGCAAAAGCAATCTACACTTTCTCAAGTAGTTTGACATATCCAAACACTGAGACATTGTGCTGAAGTGAAAAGCAAAACCCACCTTCCAGATGGAAAGGAAAAAATCACGTGAAGAGGGCCCCGGCGGGAAAGGGGCCAGAGTAACAACACACACCAATGTGGTTATCGATCCTTCTCCCTTTATTGCTAAAAATAACACACTTTTATATGCTTACTAGACTATCACGCAGCAAGGGCATCTCCACAATTGGTTCATAGCTCAAATGCACGCGCCTACAGCTAAGCCTAATTGGTCATCATGCGCAGTGCTCGTGGTGGGGTGTGCGAACATCTGTGATTCTGTTATCTGGCTCTGTAACCTGTGTTGTGCATTCTTCTTGTAGCTCTTTCCCTGTTCAAGGACACTGAGGCCCATCTGCTTCTCCTACTCCTTGAGCTACGTGCACTGTGTGCAGGCTTGGATTGTCCATTCCTATCAAATAGGCCCATTCCCTAACAGAAATCCCTCTACAAATCCCCCTTTTTCTTTTTGGACAAGCCAAGCCTTTTCTACTACAGTATTAACTGACTTACACAGGCATTTTAATGTACAGCTGATTATGAGCAGAACTAGGATAACTTCAACCCCTCTATTCAACCCCCTCTACATCTTCAACCAACCAGGCCAACCTAAACCGTTAATCCAGTTGTCAGATGGGTTGGTACTGATCTTTAACTTATGCAGATTGTCTCGGAGGTCACAGAGCTGCTTGTGTATGGAGTTTGAGTGATCCGACAGATTCATATAACACATACCCTCAAACTCTTCACACCCGTGGCCTTGTGCAAGCAATAAAAAATCAATAGCAGCATGATTTTGTAACACAGCGTGCCTAATACTACCTACATCTACTGTTAGCACTGATAATATTTCTGATGTGATGTTCATTTCTCTACTGACTCAAACATCCTGCACTGCACTCAGCCTCACCTGGCTGTTAATTAACTGAGCGGCTGTGTGGTCATCTCCTTTAAACATCACATATCCATTTTGTGAAGGAACAGCTCCTAAAAGGTCTAACTCTTGAGGTTCTACTATTGGATGATTTAAGCTCATTAATATATTTCCCTGCCACCATGCGGTAGTATTTATGCCCGGGTGTTTGTTTTGTGCTGCCGCGTTAGCTCGCGTAAAGTCTGTAGTCGCTAAAGTTTCATTGTCTACATACTGCTTAAAGACTTGGGGGTCAAAGCTGGGTACACCAATTAAACATGTTCGAAAGGGGTCACCGGGGTAGCTAAGCTTAAGCAAGACTCTTGCCTGTTAGTAAGATTGGCAATAGTGAGCCATATGTTTGGCTGGGGGTCTACCCCTAAGTAGAGTGAGTCTCTGACCACCCACACACTGAGCAACCTGCATGTTAGTAATCCCATCGCTGGCTGACGATGAGTACTGATAATGCCTTGTGCAGAAGGCATTTTGCTGCCCAATACGTGCTCTCCTCTATACTTTCAGGCAATCTGCTCCCAGGCCTTAGTTGAGTTTGAATTGCCCTGGGAGCGGTCCAACTATGATACTTACCACTACAACTAATGCAACAAAGCCACTCATTATTCAGTACTATGGTATGTCTTCTGAATAGCTCTCCACATCCACCACACTGAATTGTTAGCACGGCAGCGACTCTGCACCGTCCGCAGATGGCTCTTCTGTGAGCCCTAACACTGACTGATAACACCCCTGGCCACAGCCCTTGGTTCTGGATGATCCTTTGGACAATCTGCTTGGCACTTAAGGGCCACGGCCCGAGCAGTTCTATCAGTTGATCAGCGACCTGTCCGAGTGCTCACTCGCGACAAACATAAAGGCAACATTAAAGTAAGACAATACATGTGGCAAAGCAATAAACTCACATCAACCAGAAATGAGCAAGGTAATACACATAATCATTAGTACATGAGAGAAAAGATAGTGATTTAGAATGATACATCATCAATTCCCTAAATATTGTACCTTCACCCAGAGTCTGCAATAGCTGGCAAGCCCTGTTTCACACTGAAGACTTGGAGAACCCTTCCTGGGCAAGGTTTCCAAGTTTACCTCGAAAGGGGGTCCAGCTGTTATAAGTCCAAATTGGCAAGTCAAAGTGACCTGAGTACAGTTTTGGTGCAGAAACACCTGGGTCTGTTGGCAGACGTCCAACCAGTTACAGCCAGGGCTTGGCCAGAGCCAAGACTGTAACTGGTTGGGCCTCCGTAACATCTTACAAGAAAGCTTCTATTAACAGCGGTTGGGAAAGTTTCTTAAAATCATACAGGTCTTGCAGATAGCTACACTAAAGAATGGGAAAATTTATAAAGCCCTTGGCTTTGTCATTTATCCTTAGCTAAGTAGTCAATGGTATCATGATTAAACTGCAACCAACTAAAGGAATGCATATGTATAACTTTAAATAATACCTTATGGATAATGCACATTATAAAAGGCCAGTGAATTCACGCTATAACATTAACAACATACTTAGAATCATTATTACACCATCAGTGACTGTCTGAGAGAACTCCGAGAGCACTGCTGTGAGCTTCGAGAGAGCACATAGACAGCCTTATCTCTCTTTCGCTGTCTGAGCTCAGAGCACAGTCTGAGAAGGAGTTCTGGGGGAGTAGAGAGAAACTCTTGCAGACAAACTGCGTGCATCT
>JAHLSL010013672.1:230661-249077 GCA_025920805.1 Petroica traversi | reverse complement strand
GGACGATTGGGGATACAAACAGGCCATATGGCTAACCCAGGACAAGGTCTTATAATATTTCCTGTTTTTCTGAAAACAAGGATTATGTGTAGCTCATGACAAATGAATACCCTGAATTTCTAGTCTTAATGGTTGCAAAGCAGGGCTTGAATACCTGAATTGGGTGTGCCTCACAACCTTAGAAAACCCAAAGGCAAATTGAAAATATGCATTTTATTGTTTTTGATCAAGCTTGTGATTTTAAGTCATGCATGACTTTTCTTGGAGGCCTGACTCACAGCTTTTAAATGTTCATGTGGCGCTATGGTGCCCCACAAAGAATGAAATGCAGCTACAAGAGCTATACCCAGGTGACAGGTATGGGGCAACCAAGCAAACATGAAGCATCTGTATTTCTTAGCAATTTTATTTTATGTCGACAAACATGAAGATCCTGACACTCTGGTGCTTTATGGGAAGAGAGAAAGCTGAGGAAGAGCAAGGCAAGGAGAAGAAGCATTCCTGCCTCACTCAAAAATAGGTGAAAGTTCATCTTGAGAAAAAAAATAAACTAAAATCTAACTGCTACCGCTGTTTTAATGAAGGGTTGGGAAGGCAGAGAGGGAGGGCATGTGTTTATATCACAGAGCTGGTAATAAGGAAATCTTCTTCTCGCCCTGGTTCTGCCACTGACTCATCCAGCAGGGTTAGGCCTGTGTCAGTTCTCACTTCAGAGCAGATTAGACATAACTATAGACCCAGCTGCTGTCACATTTACTTGTGTTGAGTAACACTTTCTTCCCTGGTGACAACAGTTAGGATGGGAGAAACTCCACAGTTCGCAGGAGGTGAATGGTGGAGCCCCATGTAGTTACAGAAAAGAAGCATCTGCAGCACAGAGGTGTTCTAAGGCTTGGCTAGCTCTATGCCTAAGGCATTTCTTAATGAGTTGAGTCATGTAGATATCTAGATCTGCTCCTCTCCAGGCTTTTCTTTAGGAACAAACAATCAGGAGCTGACGTTTGCTCAGTTGGCAAGCTCATCCACTCAGCCGAGTAGCTGGCAGAGTGATGAAGGATCGCCTCTCCCCTCTTCCATGCTTCACTGAATCAGCAATAGAAAGGCTGAAGATTGCAATACATTTATGGAGATGCTTCTAAAAATCATGGCACTTAAGCCTAAGATGCTCTCCTCCAGGACTGAGCTGAGTTTGCTGCCCTGTAAAAGTCTCCTGTGTAGAATTTTTACCAGCCTTGAGCGCACACAGCACACCAACACCCAAACTTGTTACCAGCACTATCAGCACTAGAGCACAACTCAGGAAACCCTTCATGTTAAACAAATGTTTGGTTAAAAATAAAGTTTTAACAAGCAGTCAGTTGCATAGATCCCCAGGCATCATTTGTTCAGGAATTATTTGGTTAATAGTGATGAGTACTATTCACATTTATATATATATATATATATATATATATAATTAAAAGGTGCCAATGAATATGATAGATCTGCTTTTGTCAATGCTGGCACCCTCTTTCCCCCTTCACAGAGTGGCTGCAGATTTGTTAATAAGTACTATATTAGAAACTAAATCTCACAGAAACTACATTGGTTGTAATTGTATTATTATGGCTATATTGCTTAAATATCAAAGTGAACTTTTCTCTAGATTGCTCCTCAGATTTCAAATAAACCATGTGTGTAGTGAATTTAGGCCAATGCCTCATTTGTGCTCTTATTGAGGCCTGTACATTTTTACTTTTAAGTGTTTAACATCTCCCTTTGCTCTTTTCTCAAAGAAAACACTGCCTTGCTACAGTTTCCAACTCTTACACTATCTGCTTCACCTTTATTGTTGTTAGTCCAGCACACAAAAATCAGGCTGAACAGCTAAAAATTGTGCAGTATTAAATGCACACTTCAGGACTTACAGCTGCTGTAAACCCCTCACCTTTACGCTTACTGGCTTAAGAACTCCATGCTCCCATTTATTAAACACCTATAACTTACAGCAATATAAAAGCACATAATTGTTTTCCTTGATAATTTTGCCACCCTGCTATTTTATGAGCCAGTTGGTTGGTCTGCAGGTACATGCACCAGGTACACTATCTTGATGAAGGAATTGGATTATTGCCAAATAAAACAGTCAGACTATTATTATGGCTAATACACTAGAAGTGTTTGCAATGGGTTTTTAAACAATCCTCTACATTTATATTGCACTATTCATCCTGAAGAGATCCAAGGTGCTGTGGAAGGCTGATAATGGGTCTTTTTGCTCATTGCTGAAACGTGACTGCTGCTAAGCTGGAGAAATAGTGACCATCCTGCACAAACAGCATTAGCGAGTGCAGCAGGTAATGAAGCAAACAATAATATTGCCATTTGGAATTGCAAGGTAATTGGTTGATTTGGAATTCAATGAGGACATAAGAGCTGATATGCTGCTGCTTGTAAAAATATGCTCCAAAGTATTTTGTGGTCGTTTCATCACTTGTGAGTGATTATGGCACTTCCACAAGCATTAGGTTCCCTGAGACGGTGCTCAGCACAGCATTTCCAACTGAGCTCAGGGACAAGGCTGTCACTTGGAAGGTTCATTTCTAGCAGTGCATGAGTTTCTCTGAAATATTTCCTAAGCAGTCCAGTGACTTGTGAAGCCCAGCTCTCTTTGGCTCAGCACCTGAGCATGCACAGCCTTACTCACTACAGTCAAAACACGTGATGTGTGTGGGAAGGTGGATGACAGGCAGCCTTCAGCCAGCGATGTGTAGGTGCTTTGCTGATGTCTGACCTGTGATGTAGATAATACCACTTTATTTAATAGACAGAAAATCTTTCCTAAGTGTACTAGGAGGATATGTAGCATTCTACTGGACTTTGAGAGATGAGGCATACTTAGTGTGTTCCCACAGTCTGCTCTGGTTTCTGGTTTGGGGCTGGGTCTGCCACATATACTTGAAGGATAAGGTCAGAGCTGAAAATAGGGAAGCTGAGAAATTCTTCTATTATGTCACTTTTAAAAATTCACTGTCTTGCTCTATGTAGTTATGGGAGGACTTAGTTATTACCTGAAATAGCAGATTGTTCCTAACAGACTGGGCATATCATGCTGCCTCTATAACCTATCATTAAATGAATGGAATACCACAAGGGAAGACAACTGAACAGACCTTCCCTTGAAAAATTATTGCCAAAGGCAGATGGGAAACACCAAACCAGCATACACCAAAGCTGAAATCTCACATACAGGGAAGATTTAGGAAAAAATTACTGTAAAAGTAGTGGTTTATGTCCAAATTGGATACAATGCCAAATTTTTTGCAAATTAAAGGTTTCCTGGAGCTTACAGCTGAGTGCCATTTTTGAAGCCAGAAGCCTAAATCAGACAAGAGTTGCCCAACTGGACTCTTGAGACTGAGGCTAAGAAAAGTCCATCCCTCACAGCAGGATAAAAGCTGATTCCAAAGTCTGTGCCATGAATCCATGACTGTGCACTGATGTCCCGGAATAGGCTTATCCTAAAGCCCATCTTCTCCCCTTGCTCCCAGCACTGGGAGCTGAGATTCTCACACTGCAGTGCTGTTTTCTCTCTGGCTCCCATGCATCAAGCACTGTAAGTCAAACAGTCTCAGATGGTGCTTGGTTTTTGTGTTTAACTGAAATCATTAGGTAAATTACGTACCAGGGTGCACAGGGATTTAGCAGTAGAATTCCCATGAATATGGTCAGACATACATGGCTACATTCTTGGCACTACAATTCTCCTGCACAGTATTGCCTTAATAATCTTTTTAACTTCAATAGATTGTTCTGTCTATGCAGAGATGCTACAGACAAACTGAAAGTAAACTTTCCCAGATTTTAATCACTCAAATGTCAATGTTCCCTTTCTTCAGGCTCCTCAATCAAGAAGAAACCCTATGATGACAAAAGGACAATGTGCCAAATTAAAAGCACTGTTAATTATTGAAACCAACTGCTATCATTTAGTTCTCTGGAGGCTGATAGCTCAACTTCTCTCTAGAAATAATTTTCTACAAATTCCTTAGGAGTCAACACTGATGCAATTACTTATTCATAGTAAAAAGGCTGTGTTGACTCAGCATTCTTCTTAATATATTTAAGTCAGAAAGTATCAAAATACCAAACTTTAATAAGGGGGAGATGGAGACTGGAGACATCAGCATTAGTTTATGTAGTGTTTGTTAATGATGACAGAATGTTTTGTCATCACATCCTAACTCAAGTAAGTACAGGGATGTATAAAAACGTGGTCATAAAGACAGCACCAGTGAAGGTATTTAGCTTTAATGGTGAAATTCTTATCTACCATTTTGACTGTTTAACCACTGAACCCCCTGTAAAACATACCAGTGGTACAGAACAAACTTTGGCTGAATATCATACAGGTACCTCAGGGTAGAAAGATGGTTTACAACCTTACTGCACCAACACTCAGGTAGCTCCAGGGCCAGTGCAGAGCCAAGGGAGAAAGCTCTGGGAGAAGGAACCACAGCAGTTGTTATGAGACATGCATGAATCGGAGTGTTCTGGAGTGTTACATTTCTGCAAAGCCATTAAAAGAAGCAAAATTATAAAACTGTGAGGGTTCATCGAGCTAGCAGAGCCTGTCTTAGCTCATTTATGAGCTACACACAGAAAGTAATAACTGAAATTCTTTGCTTTCTGTTATCAAAGAGGGCAGACTGGATGCTCCAATTCCAGCATGTGTACACTTATCAGAAGGAAGGAATTTACTCTGACCTTTTTCACATCCAGTTGCAACCTCCCTGTTGTAAATACAAAGCAGAGGCAAAGCATCGCCAAGTCATGACTACAACACCTACCTGGGGAAACAACTACATGGGCTACAGGGCAACCAACCTAGAGCACAGCCCCTTTATATGACTGGCAGCTAAGAAATAAATATTGTACTGCTGCTTCTAAACTGCTTACGTTTGGTCTGGACTCAGTGAGAGTCCTGCAGCTTGAAAGTAATGTTTTTACTGAGTCACTTTTCACATCAGAACACAATTTTCAGTGCATTATTTGGGTTGTAAATGTTTGTCTCAGCATTCTTATCTTGCTAATATCATCAGGAAACTGATCGCTAAAACTGAACCCTACTCAGGAGTTTGAGCTCCCAGGCCAGACTTTGTTACCCATCCCTACTTCCTCAGAAGTGTTCAGAGCCCTTTAGAATCGAGATAGAAGCTGTCCAGGTTGGATCCTGCAGCTGCATTCTACCTCCCTCAGCCCCATCAGCAAACCTTACACACCTGCATGTGAGGCTGCAGGACAGGGCTGCAAACCCACAGAAAGAAAGAAAAGGGACAGGACAGCGTGGATGTTTTAGGATGAAAACAATGCCTCAAAGAGAAACAATAGCTAGAGGTCCCCGATGCACCTAAAATTCCTCCTGATTTCACACGAGGCTGTGGCTAATGGAGAGAGCATTGTTTGGCAAGGAATTGTGGCAATAAACCCCCAGACATTTTCTTTGTTGGGTATCCAGCTGGACACCATGAACATGTTATAAATGCATATTATAGTGTTGGTTTTTCGCAAATAATGAATGCTGTGTGTATAATATTGATCCTTGTAGAAACAGTGTTTGTGTAGAAATGTAGCCATTGTCTTTTTGTTCAATAGTTGAGAAATAACTAACATTGCTATGTTAAATATCACTTACAAACTACCCCTCAAGCAAGGCGATTTACTCCGATCAAGATATTCCTAGACAAGAGACCTCTCTACCAGGAATTGGCAAACAACTATACAGATGGACAGATTAACTGAATTCTTCAAAAAAACTTAATTAGAATTATACAACAAGCTGTTACAGTAAAAAAGTATATAAAGAAAGTCTCTCTCTAAGAGAGGGGTACTCTGGCTCTGTACCAGTACACCCGGCATCCCCAGGACACTGTAATTCCTTTGCCTTGTCTTTGTCTTTTCTTGTTGATTTTTTTTTTATTAAAAAACTTTAAACTTTAACAAGAATAGGACCTCGTTTTTAACAAACAGAAAACCTGACTACATCACGCATGTTGTGTTTTTACCTTCCAGGGGAGATTAGTTTCCATTAGATTACAAGTTAATTAACAATAAATGTAGTTTATTGTTATTACAGTTGTTTCCAACTTGTCAAACATTGTTAAAATGTAGCCCTTTCTCTGGTTCTTTAACAGTCCCAGTGCCTCGCCTTCCCTGTCAGCTCCTGTAGCCGGCAGCCCGGGTTGCTTCGGCTGCAGGCACTGACACTGCAGGTGTTTGCCGCAGATCCCGAATTGAGCCACGTATCTTTGCGGACAAAGAGTCAGGAGGGGTTCTTGGTATAGAGTTCCAGGTACTTTATTTCATCAACCCCTAGAGAGGTCCAGTCATCTAAGTATTTTCAGCCCCCAGACAGGTCCGATCATCTAGGGGGATTCATACCTGAAGGGGTCCAGTGACCAAGAACACCGGATAACGCAGGAGCATAGACTTTTAACTGAACAGGGTAACCAATGGGCGCAGGGTTTAGGGGCAGACCAGGGGAGGGGGAAAGAGGAACTGACCAATGGGACATCAAGGAAGAGGGAACTTTCTAGAGCTTAATACATATGTAAACAGGGAGGGGATTGCAGGCAACCAATCAACGTAAGGGAATTAACATAACTGCAAAATCATTGGGGTAAACCATTCAGGGGGTCGGGGGAGAGCTTAACTGGGTGATATAACAAGGGGATGAACCAACTAACAGGGAAGTAGGGGGATGTTGCCTTCAATGGAACACATCCACCGCAACAAAACATTACATACTACCAAAACCATTTCTTTATTTTAAAATTATATTTTTACCCTTTTATGAAATCTATATTTCTAAACTATTTTGGAGAGCTACACAACAAATTAATTTAGTACACTAAAGAATCTGACCATGACTGAATTGAAATCCACTCACAAAGTGGTTATCCAGAATAAGTGATTAGTGAATAACAAAGGACAGAATACAAAAGAAACGCTGTTCTACACCAGTTTCCAATTTCTACATAATTAACTTCTATCTAAGTGGTTAAAAAGGAAGGATGTTTTCAGGAGCAAGTACCTTGGATCAAAGATCAATGCACAAGAAAACAAATTGCCCCAGAGTGTGGTAACATAGTTTAATTGAATAATTTTTCAGCTAGCAAGCTATATTGTGAAAGAAATGTGATTTGAAAAGATGAACTTGATAAAACTGCCTTTCAGGTTGCTTCACTAGCACTCAATCTTAGGTGACTTAACCAAAACACATGTCCTAAGAATTACAAGGTCCACATCTATGGCATCTCTAAGGCAGATCTAGCTGCTGTTTACAGTGTCATGTGGGAGAAAAATGGGATTCAAGACATACACACACATCCATACAAATGCCAAACCCAGCCTCTCACTCCACACCATGCTACAATGGGCTGTGTACTAAACCAGCACCTGGGCATGGCCAAGATTAAGGTCCCAGCGTGTCAACTGCTGCATAAATAAACAGCTCCACTGACTTCCAACAAAGGATGGAAAACAAATATTAGGTCTCTGACTCACACACAGATGGCAAATGACTGCAGTGATGCACCTTTGAGTCAGCTCTTACCTGCTTCAGCTCCACTGAACTTGTGGCTGCAGAATTATCACCATCAATAGCCTGAGCATGGTCCAGCACCTGAGGCACCACATACAGAACCCCCTTGCCCCAAAACGCCTCCCTGGGAAGGCTGCTAAATGCAGGCAACAGACACAGAGATGAATGTAATTCTCAAATTTCCTCTGTTTCAGAAGTGGGGAACTGGGTCATAGAGAGACCTGTGGTTTTCTTAAGGACATGTAGGCATAAATGGAAAGTTAAGTTCTATTGCCAGAGTTAGCAAATCTTTTGGAGAAGCCCATCCAACAGATGGGGAAACCAAAACTCAGCAGGTTGAAGGAGTCTGCCACGCCACAGGAACACCAAGTTTTACACTGGATGTAATGATTTCAGATTTTGTGGCTTGCCACCTTTTGTAGCAAACACGGGGCCCTGCTGATACATCCAGCAAGTTGTGCTCAAGTGAGACAACAACTCTCAATTCCCTGTAGGCAGCCAGAAAAACTAACTCCCTCTGGAACTGCAGTGGCCATTTATTAGCTCAGAAATACAAAGGAGAGACAAGTAAAGTAAACTAATTATGTTTCATGGGGGCTTTTTGGATCTGGGTTCTGAGTTATGAAATAGATTGGGAATGGCTTTTTATTGTCAAGCCTCCAAAAGGAGATTGAGGGCAAAGGAGAAACAAGGATGTTGCTATTATTTATGTTGCTTGAGCACTGGCCATTGGAAATGCGTTTCTCGTGGAGTGATTAACAGTTATCCAGCACAAAGAGCAAATAAAAACCTTGTCTAATTCAGTCAGTGCCATTCTCTCTGCCCTTACTGCATTAAATCATGTGCAACTGGCTGATTTATTTACTGTTCCTTCTTAATATCATTACTCTGCTGAGATGCCATGTTTCAAAATCAGGAATAATTAAGAAAACATAAGAGATTTTTAACTAAAGTTCTTTGCTCTTGAAAATCAATAACTTTAGGCTTCATTTAGCTCCCTATAGATAGATTCACATCCCTGCACAGATGAAGTTACCAAAATCAATAGAGCTTTGCAGAGGCACAGGGGGTCAGTCTGTGCAGAGCTCCTCTGACTTCATGAGCAAAGCACTCGCTGCTGGGTCCAAGCTTCCATCTGCATTTGGGTTTTAAAAGGTTTCTCAGCTCCAGAATACACTGTGAAAGCCCTTGATTAAGTCATTATGATGCATAATTCCCTGGCATGCCAATAATCTAGTCCCAAATTGATACAAAGGCAAGTCTGCTGAGGATGAGTGAGTATTCTGGGGTTTTATTGTGAAAACTCAGCATTACATGCACTGAACTGCTGGTGTGGAGTTTGCTTGCTCTTGCTACTGATAGCCATTAAAATGCCTCACAGATTAAATGCAATCACCCTCACTGTTGCCTCATGAAAGACTATGACAGTTCCACTCCTGCTGTGATGTGAGACCAGGGGGGTTTGTGTTAGCTCAGTGCTTCTCCCCACGCTCAGTGAGCTGAGGCAGGACACTCCTCCTGGCTTGGATGGGTGAATTCCCAGCACAGAGCAACCCCCACTCCCAGCTGGGGCATCTCGGTGTTGCTTTATTGCCCATAACAGCTGGGAAAACCTGAGGTTATTTGGAAGGGTCTAAAGGAATTCAGCTTTCTAAAAGACAGAGCATTTTAGGGCCCTGGTATCAGTATCACTGCTAAGATGCTTAGAGGCTTAACTCTCTCGATGACCCTAGGCTCTGTACCCAACAATGGCAATGAAGGTGGACAAATGTAATTCCAAGCACAGAGCACTGTAAAGATCCATCATTAAAAAATGAGCTCAAAAGCAAATCTCTTTTTTATTCTGCTTTGATTAAAGAATGGCAGCCAGTTTGGATAACTAGTCACAGTAGCATCAGCTTCCTTCACACTTACTTAACAGGACATCATTTCACTTAAAAAGATTGAGGGGACAGCGTTACATGCTCAGACAGCACAGTGATGAATGTGGTATAAATACCTGGGGAGACAGATTAGTTTGCTATTTCTGCTCACAGCCTTCTCCTAGGAGCACAGAAATGCCATCTCAGCATGCTTTTTGGAGGATTAGAAAATCATAATAAACACAAGGATAAAAATGTGCCATGGGAGTTACAGCTAATTTCTTGCTATTATTTGCAGCAATTTACATATAATCATTTGAAAATATTGCTCAGTGCCAACAGACGAGTGTCTTCTGCAATGGTGCAAATTAGGAAAATGAGAAATGCAGTTAGGGCTCAAGAACCCTCCAGAAGAGTAATTTGGAACATTAAGTTAACAAGTTCTTCCTTGCAATTGAGTAATGCAGGAGATTTTATCCTTCCACATGGAGCCCAGTTTCTTTGGCTATAGGTGAATGAAATGACCTTCATACCAACTGATTTTAGACTTCAGAAAAGTCCTACCAAACAGCATGAAGGGTTTTTATTATTATTACTGTTATTAAAAAATGAGACTGCAAGCAGTAGCACCTGCACCACAACATTTTAATGCAAATACACATTTGAAAAGGTAATAAAACTGTAGCAAAAGTACTGAATTAGGGTTCAGAAATGTGTTTTAATATCAATATTTTTTGTGAACATATGATAATTACTGAAATCCCATTACACATTCATTTCCTAACCATAATTTCCATTCAAATATCTGGATTGATTATGAAAGAGGAAAGTATCTATACACTGTACATTTGTATTTTTGTCTATTTTATAGCTTTAAATACTTCAAACAAATTTGAAAGGGGAATAAAAACAAATGTGCCCCCAGACTGGAACCCTGCATGCAAAACAAACAAAAGATGAGTTACGTGCTGTAGCAGTGATTCAAGCCCAGAGAGTTACATATCCCCTGAGGAATTTGTGGGGGCCTAGAAAGGGAGGCCTCTCTAAGGTAGAGTTAGGTTTGGCCTTGGAAAGGGGGTCGAACTCCCCCCTCCCATCCTTCAGTTAACAATGGTATCTTGTATCTCCCTCTCTCCTCCCTTACTCCTTCCCAACTAGGCCCTGACCTTCCGACCCTTCCCTGTTCCTCCCCTGTACCATTACGAGATAAGTTGTAACGCTCAGAATAAAAGTCTGAAAGCTGGGCTTTCCGGGGTCTTTTTGCCCCTGAACCCAAGCAGAGCAGACCATGGTGTCTTGTGTCTGATTTGGGTTCCGGAGCGAGGGATCACTCTCTCTATCAGCAGCTCTCCTGCTTTTGGGACAGTGGCCACCATCCCAGGGAAGCCCGGCTTGTGGCAAGGGGAAAAGAAGTCCTCAGCTGAAGTTGACTTAACAAAAAGGAAACTTTCAGAACAAGCCGCCGAGCCGCTGGCCGTCCCTACTGGTCAACTGTCCGGCCCCCACCACCGGCCACAACGTGCCTTCATGAAGAGGAATTTATAGTAGAAATACCAGTGTTGCTGCAACCCTCTTTTAATGGGTCATCAGCAGAGGGGATATGGAAAAGGGGGGGTGAAATGATTTATTAAGAGAATACATTATCTTTTAAAGGAAAGTTATTTAATCTGTGGATCACAAACACTTGACCCAGGGCAAAGGCCACCAGTAGTACCAGGAGCAGATGCAGCCTTGATTTAAATAATGGAGAAGTACAGGAGCAGATGAAGGGCTGATTTAAAAGATGGAGAAGCACAGAAGCAAGCACACTCCTGGCAGGGCTGATGGAGAGGACTGCAAAGCTCCAAGGCACCCAGGTAACCTGTAACTGGTAAAGTGAGCTTGAATTTTAAAGGAATTTATTTTAAAAGAATGAGATACATAAGCTTCTCTTGGAAAATCAAACAGCAAAGAATTTAAAAGCAAGGCTAGCTTTAAACTGTTAGCAGCTTTAATGAATAGCTGTTTTTTTGGTTTTTTTTTCCCTCAAAGACACATAAAGGAACTGAGCACCTATATCCTTTCTATGTTCAATGGAAACTCTTTACCTAAATCTTGTTCATATTTTGGAATTGTGATCCAGTGGAACTCTCTGTATGCTAAGCAAGGCTCACATACACCACTGAAATGCTGTCTCACCACATTTTGAGTATCACCAGTGTCTAAAATAGGTTTAGATATTGAATGACTTTTGCTCCTGGCAGTGTTATGTTGCTGAAAGACACAGATATGAACTAAAGCTGCTGATTAATCACAAGTGACTGCACATGTTCACCTGCCCCAGGAGAATTAACCAACACCCAATACCACCCTTGACTCATGCAAGGGACATGCAAAGTTTTGGCTATCATTTTGAGGCATGACCTCTTGAATTTTTATTCCATGAATACTCACAAGCAGATTTTCTTTTTTCCCCTTCTGGGAGCAAGCATTTTGAGCCGTGAAGCTGACTCCAATGTTTCTGCTGGCATCTGCAAGAACTCGCTAAGCTTCTACCAAGACTTGCTCATGCTCCATTGTCTGGGAAGCTTAAGGACCTTTACATTTCTGTGGCTCACTGCTGACAACGATGACTGTGTGTTCATATTCTCCTAATCCGAGATAAACATTTGGAAAGGCTTATGAGAATGCAGAGCATGTGTCTGCACATATGCACATGATGGCACGTGACACATGCACAGTGGAGAAGTATGTTTGGCTGCTCCTTGACTCATGGTGATGACAGAACCTGGGATTCAAAAGAAAACAGGCTCTGACTTGAGATGAGTTACCAGGGGAAGTGACGAGGCAGCAGCTGAATTCTGAGTAACACAGCCAAAGCTGGCCATTCCTGCAGTTCCCTTGGGTCTCTGGAGTGCTACAGAGGAGTCACAAGGGGAGCTGAACAACCACCTTCTCATGTTTGAGCAATGGATAACCATGGTGTGCACCTCCATTTGATCCATCCTCTCAGCCTTTGCTGTGTGGTATTTTGGGAGCAGGAGAGAGCTTATGCCATACTGCTCAGCCCTCAATCATTCTAGATGGCATCACAGCTCAACAGTGAGCTGGAGTAGATACTTGCTTTAGTTTATACTGGGGACCTCTTTGGCTTTCCAATTAGCCCAGAATGCCTCATCTGGCCCAAAGGATGCAAAAACAGCTGCATCCTCCCATCCTTCCTGGAGCTTGCCTTCAGTGCATGTCTGGCACACAGAATGCAAGCTGGGACAAAGTCTCTCTTTCAATTGCCACAGAATTTGAGATCCAGGATACTGATATTTTGTCTCCATCCTACAAACATTAGGAGATGGTCTTAAATGTTTTAAAGTTAACTGCTCCCAAAATATATGGAGATGACCTTTCCATGCTTTGGAAAGGAGGCCTAAGTGCTTCCCGGCTGGCAGAATTAATAGAATCAGAGAATCTGGATGGTCTGAGTTGGAAAGGACCTTAAAATCCACCTAGTCTCAACTCCCTTGCTGTTGGCAAGGGCACCTTCTACTAGACCAGGCTGCTCAGAGCCCCATCCAACCTGGCCTTGAACACTTCCAGGGATGGAGCAGCCACAACTTCTCTGGACAATTTGTTCCAAGGCCTCACCTCCCTCACAGTAAAGATTTTTTCCTAATATCTAATCTACACCTACCCTCTTTCAGTTCAAAGCCATTCCCCCTTGACCTGTGTCCTGGTTTAGGGCAAATATTTAGGAGGAAACCTCTGGGGGGTCTCCTCTAGGAAGAGCCGATTCCAATCGCCCCTCCCCCTACAGGTCCGGGAAGAATTTCCTTAGAGAAAAGCGGAAAAAACTATTTATTTAACAAATAGAATATTTACAAGCATAGGAAAAATTTGGATAATATGAAAACAATGAAACCTCTCCTTCCTCTGAAGAGATGGTAGATTCAGAGTCCGTCTGAGTCCGGTTCAGTTCTCCAGTGGGGGGACGATTGCCGGGCCCGGCTGTAGAAGTCGGCGAGGGGGGGGCCCCCCTGGGGGTTCCCTGGTGTCCTGGGCCCACGCGATGCCAGCCAGTCCCAGGAAGAGGAAAAAAGGAAAAAATACCCAGCAAAAGAAACAAGGTCTCTCCCTGCAAAAAGCCGGGAAAAATCCGAGGAAAAACCCTCCGCTGTGAGCTCTTCCAGCACCCACACCAGAGAGAGAGAGTAAAAAAAAAAGCAAAGAGATAACGCTGTCCGCTGGAATGTAGCCTTGCTTCGTAGGAGTAAAGGTATCCTGCAGACAAACAGCGAGTGATTTTTTTTCCTCCACCTTCACTTTCACTGTCTTCCTTGGACCAACTTAAAGCTGCAGAACTTAAGGTCCAGCATAAGCAAGAGGACGACTGGGGATACAAACAGGTCATATGGCCAACCCAGGACATCCTGTCACTCCGTGCCCCTGTAAACTGTGTCCATCTAACTTTCCTGTAGGCAGCCCTCAGGCTCTGGAAGGCTGGAATTAGGTCACCTCAAACCCTTCTCTTTCCCAGGCTAAACAATCCAAATTCTCTCAGCCTTTCCTCATAGGAAGGATGTGCCATCCATTTAATCAACTTAGTGGCCTCCTCTGGACCTGATCCAACAGGTTCATGTCCTTCCTGCAGCGGGGACCCCAGAGATGGACCCAGCACTGCAGTGGGGTCCCACCAGAGCTGAGAGGGACAATCCCTCCCTCGCTCAACTGCCCACGCTGCTTTGGCTGCAGCCCAGGGCACGGCCGGCTTTCCCTGGGAAAGGCAATATCACTTATTAACTTAGCTCATTAGCGGGGCTGCGCCCCAGTCCCGAGGGACTTTGGGTCTTTGCTGCACACAGATACCCCAAAATCGCGGCTGTGTGGCGCAGCTCCCCCGGCGCTGCAGCGCGGCCGGCTGCGACTAGATGTCAGCACTCCACTGGGCAACAGCCCCAGCGTAGACAGCCATAGCCCTGGCAAACAAAGCCACCAACCTCCCCAAGTCCCGTACAGGGCAGTGCAGGACAGCTGCAAAGCTACAAGTGAACACAGTTCTTTCGCAATGGAATCCAATACCACGCCAAAAAAAAAAAAAAATCATCCCGGTGCGGACACCCAAAGAGGACGGGGGGGGGGGGGGGGCCCATGGAAAAATAAATCTTCAATCATTTTCTTATGGCCTCGGACTGTTCTTCCAGATAAAAAAAATCGCAGTTCCTTCAATCACCTGGCACTGGAACAACTCTCGCAAGGCAGATGCAGCATGGATAGCTCAGCAAAGCTTTTGTTATTTGGCTTGGTTTTGTCTCAAATGTGATAACATCATCTCTCACAAGTCAATTTTATGAGGATTTGTCAACCCAATCCCCATCTGTTCTGGAAAAATAAGCCTTTTCAGGTTAGAGTAGGATGTGGATTCAAATCCACAGGGCACAGATTTAAATCAAAGTATCTAAAGCCCCTTCCAATTGCCAAGTAGTGAGGGGAGGGTTTGCTTCCCTGTCAAGCGGGTTTCTGTTTCGAGCATTTTATTAACAATTAACACTTAAAGTATATTCAGCAAAGAGGATAACAAGGAAGAAGCAGTGCAGTGTACAAGAATGCAGACTATGCAGCTCTGGGGAGAATGAGCAGGTAGGAAACAAAGTAGAGTTTCATTAAGTTACAGGTATTTACTTACAACTACAAAATGAGAATAAAGTCTGCTAGAAGAAAGGAAGACACTGTCTAATGCAGCAAATGAGAATCAAAGCATTAGAGTGGCATGATGCAAGAGATCCCAAAGCTGATTTCTTAGACTGCACAGAGTTGACCATTATCACTTGTGTGTACAGGTATATAAACTGTCACTGTTACTGAACATCCAACACTGGGAACTGCACCCTGCACTGCACGCTATTGAAAACACCGAAGGAGGGAGACCTGGGGCATTTTCAACAGCTCCATCCTGAGCTCTGGTCACCAGTGTCACAGTTAGAAATGTCTGCTCAGAGCTGTCACCCACTCTGGGAGCTGAGCTCTCAGCTTCACCTCACAGCCTTTCAAGAAATCAAGAGACTGTAAGTAGCAGCATTTGCACCAAAATTGCCAAGGTATGAATATTGATTTCTTTTAATAATGGTGACATATTCATAGTCTTATTTCATCACCCTCCTTAGAATCCTAAATGCTCCAATAATGAAGTGTCTGCATCTGCCTATGCTCTGCTACTGTCTCTGATGAAGAAAATAAAACTGGCCTCCTTACGTATTGTTCACTGTTCTCATATTCAACTATTACTTATATTCTCAGAGAATACAAAAAACTTTTCATTAATCAATTACTAAGAAATTCAGGAGTGATTTACAATTCCACAGACTTTAGGAGGTGGAATGCCTATATAGGTGCTATATAGGAAGAGGATTCTTCTAATGTCTGCTCTAGTACCTCTCTTAGCTTGCAGCAAGCATCTGACAGGAGGGGAGCTGGCAGGGTGAGCAATGACTTCCCTCTGCACCAGAAATTCCTGTCCAGTTGGAAAGAGTTATGGACTGTTATATCCTTTTTTTTTCTTTTCCCATTTGCATTCCTCATAAAATGTTAGCATTTTGCTGAAATCACTGAACATAACAAAGTCAGCCTCACAGCTCTGCCAAAGCAACAGCTGCAGGTATTGGATAGGAAACACCTCTGAACTTTCAAAATGAGCTTTGGTAAGAACATGAGTGTATGAAAGAGGGGAGATCCGGCTTCCCATGTGTTGGGGAGGAAGAAATAGGAAAGCCTTATACAAATTATTACCTGGCGAAAGATGCTGAAAATATAGAAATTACAAGTGAGATTGAAATGAAGACAAGTTTTGAGATACCAAAACTCAGTTACTGAATAAACTGAAAGACAATGGTATGGCCACTGCAGGTAATCTCCCTCTTTGATTGAACAACGGCCTTCCTTGATTAGACAATGGCCCTTGCCTGCCTGTAGGTCCAAGGGTCAGAGCAGACTTTACTAACTTAGCATAAGGTAAAAAAAGCAGTTTTTAGGGTTTAAAATATAATGCTATATGGTAATACAAGGATGCTCATAGGCTGTATGTAAATGCTATAGAATTTGTATCTTGTCCTAGATTGGTTAGTGAAAATTAGAATATTCAGCATAGAATATGATTTATTGTATTGTAAGCGAGAACCACGGTATTCCGCTTCCCCGATTCCTATATCTCTCTCTCTCTCACCTCTCTGACCTGCTCTGAACCATGCCTGGCGGTTCATAGCAGGTCTCTTACCCCCAGACTCTTTATTACAATAAACCTCATGCTCTAAGACCAGTCTCTAAAGATCTCTGTCCCCGTCCAAACCGCATCCACACACCGCAGAGGCCATCCAACAGGCACCACAGATTTCTACACCCATGCCCAGCCCATTCCCAGTCCTGGCATCACTTCCTTCCCTGGGGGTAATGTCTAATATTGGAGTTTTCCAGCTCTCACTGCCCTCTGAAACACATTCTCTCCCAAAGGTGAACACAGCACCAAGCCCCCTCTCTCTTTGCTTCCAAGAGAAAGTGAGGGGAAAAATCTTGAAGTGCTGGATGCTGTGCTGGTTCTAGCTCGAGGTTCCAAGCCCTGCTATGATAGAAGATTACTGTGTCAGTCTCAGACAGACTCACCACATACTGAAAAAACCTGAGCAGGAAATGGAAACTGCCCCGGTCTGCTCAATGGGTTTCTGCAAAAACTGTGATGTCAGAGCAGCAGCACAGGCATTTTGGGGGGCTGGCTAGGGTTAGCAGTGTGCTGACACCAGAGCTGTAGCACAGCCCAGACAGGCTTTCCCCAGTGTAACCAGGTGCCTGTGCTATCCTGACATCTCTGACTGCGGCTCTGCTCCTCCTCCATAGATTGGAGAATCAGGGAGTGCCCAGCACTGGAAACAGGCTCACAGCCACTCCTGGCACAAAGAAAAGCTGTTGGTGTGGGGTGTTGGGAGTGCCTTTTGCTTTGAGAGAAGGAAGAGCAGTGAAAGAAAGGTGGGTAAGAAGTAGAGGGTTAAAAAAAGGGTAATGGAGAAAGAGAGGGGTTTCCAGACATCAAACTGCTTGCTGCTCTTTGAAGCCTTTGCAATGGGGTGAAGTTCTCTACAGATTCATCCTGGCCCTTTAGCAAGATCAGATTGCCTCAAGAGAAGTTTGTAAGGAAAATGCTGGCTAGATATCCCTGCCTCTTCTCCCAAAAACAACAGCTTGACAGAAAATTTGAATCTAAGAGCAGTTTGTAAGTATCATAATACTTCTTTGTTACCAGTCCTAAAAGATTCAAGTGATATCACACATCACTAGCCCTGTATTTTTCATCCCATGTTCTGACATGCTGCCTGCGTTAGCATTGCCTTTTAATGTCTTTTACAGAAGAACTCCCCCTGGGGGAAAGAAATTTTTGAAGCTTCCCATTCAAATCTTCAAAGAAGGACCTTGTAGAGCACTCAGAGAGAGTGTAAGAAAGTCTGGGACAGGGATAATGCTATAAAGCTGACTTTCCCTTTTGTCCATCAATAATTGTACCACTTGTGCTCCCACTTTTTGCACTTCCGTAAAACTCTCTGAGTGCTGAATAAAATTTATCCATTCTTCCATCTGTTGGGAATGTCTACCAGTTTCTTCACAAAGTTGTGATCAGAAATAACCCATAAACCTGCAATAGAGATTTTAGCCTTAACCCCGGCAGCAAGGAGATTGGACTGGGGGTGCTGGGGGGACTGCATCTCCAGCAGCATGCACTTCTTGGGCATGTTTTTTCAAATGCCTAACCTTTGCTAGCACACATCATGCTTGGAATTTTGCGAGCCAAATGCCAAACGCCAAACCTCTGCTGGTGGTATGTAGCAAAAGTCCCTAGGAAATGCCAATTTATGTTGCTAAAGAATGTGGTAAAATCTGTGTCCTGGGTTAGCCATATGACCTGTTTGTATCCCAAATCGTCCCCTTGCTTATGCTGGACATTAAGTTCTGCAGCTTTAAGT
>JAHLSL010013672.1:180145-210832 GCA_025920805.1 Petroica traversi | reverse complement strand
AGCAATGTTAGTTATTTCTCAACTATTAAGTAAAACTAGAATGGCTACATTTCTACACAAACACTGCTTCTACAAGGATTAATATTATATACATAGTATTCATTATTTGCGAAAAACCAACACTATAATATGCATTTATAACAAACCCCCCTTTTCCTTTTTATAATTCATTTGGTTTGAGCAATAATTCTTTCTTTCGTTGCTCATTTCTTTCATAGATCAGTTTTGCTTCTTCAAAGGAGTCTTCTATATCATTTTGTTTCTTTAATACCATTATTTTTTGTGCTGTCCCAGATGTAGCCAATTTTGGGTCCATAGGCATTGTTACTACTTGCATATTTTGGACTACGCTGGTGATTAGTCGAATAAAACAAGGGATCAAGCAAGGAAGGAATATCAACCCAGCTGTAGTGCATAAAAGGAAGAAGCCTAATTTCTTCCACCATTCTATTCCTAATAAATTATCTCACCAGCTAGCTTTTAGTATTGATTCCCATTTTTGGACTGGTACATGGGCTATTTTCCTAATATCTTTGGCTATATCTAGGACGGCATTTCCATTGTCATCTATGTTCAAACAACAATCTGATGTATTGAATTTTCCACAAACACCTCCTTCCTCAGCTAACAAATAGTCTAAAGCTAACCTGTTTTGATATACTGCACTTCTGGTTTGGCTTTGTTGTTTTGCTATTAATTCCATTCCCTGGGAAGTTTTGTTTGATATGATTTCTACCACTGCTTGGAGTCTTATAAGACAGTTTAGTATATAAATGGGGGCTCGGTATCCCCAGCTCCCATCTTGTGCCCAAGTGGCTGGCCCATATGTTTCTAATATGCGCTCAGCAGGCCACTCCTCGTCTCCCCATCTTTGAGATCCTCCAACCCACTCCCTCTTTTCCCTTTTGAGATCATCATACACTGATACTCCTAATTTATTTCCTTCTTGCTTTGGTAGAAGAAAAAATCCTGGCTGTATGATTCCTAGAGTACAGCTCCCTTTCCACTGGGAGGGGAGTTTTGGGTATGCCCTTTTTCCACAAATCAAAAATAAACCAACTGGTGCCTTCCAGTAATCATCTTCCTGTCGATCTATATTTTCCCAAAATTGGGATATCTCTGGAATCCCAAAATAGGGATTCTTACCTGTATCATTACATTGAAAAAGTTTGACTTCACTTTTATACTTACAGTTTTTTTCTGTTACTTTGTTATGTGTCCAGTACAGAGTTGGTGCTTCTGGGATCCAATGTGTAAAGGTTCCATTACTAATTTTATATCTCTTACAGGGAGTATGTCCTACTTCATTAACAAAATTCTTCCCTGTGCGCCAGAGACATTCTTCTCCAATTACTGTCGAGCTTAAAATCCATCCCTCTGGTCGCGTTCCCCCCTTTACATTTGTCCAGTTCCATTTAAGGAGTTCAATGGGGCCTAAACTACTGCCTTTCCATGGCCATTCCTCTGTCATCAAAGCCCCCCCACAGACCCAGCAGTTTGTTACATTAAGTTCTTTACTTATTCTTTCTCCCAATTCCACAAACAGGTTTTTTCTAGGTTCTGAGATATCTAGTTCCTTTTCTAATTGTTGTTTGAGTCCTGTATACCAATCTTGGAGTGGTTTTGATGCAGATGGCCGTGTTGGTTCTACCTTTTTGGTTACTAGTTGTTCTTTTACTAAATCCTGGACTTTACCTGTAAGGATAAATGTGAAACAAACCCATTTTTCCCCTTTTGGACATTTACTTCCTAACTTACTACCACTGTGTCCTAAGTTTTCCGTAATCCAATATTTTTTCTCATTATGTACACAGGTACGTAATTTGGATGAGTTAAAGCAGTGACTGTTGATATGAGTGTGAGAAATAAAAAAGGAACCTCGGTGTCTTTCCATGTAAAGCTTGCGGTAGCACGGACGACATAATTGGGCTGGTGTCTCAAAAGGGAGAAGAATTAGTGACAGAAAAAGGAACAACAGAGGTCCAGTATGGCTTATACCCCCACCTCCCATGCCTATGGGGTGGCAACCCACAGCAGGTGTATCTGATCTTCTTGGTGGCGAGTACAGTGGCCAATCTGGTCTTGCCCTCTATTTCCTGGTCACCTTCTAATTTCCCAGCAAACCGCTTTTTATATCCTTTAGTTGTAATTTCCCACTGTTCCTCTGATATCTCACACTCAACAGACACCTGTACTATGGCACTTGACACTTCTTACAATGAGTGTTTTTCCCGTTAGCTGCAATAACGATTTTTCCTACAATTTAAACATTTACATTTACAATTTAAACATTTACAAGTACAGGCTAAGGTCAAAGTATGAGGGCCTTCTGGCCAAAACAGTCCAAATCCTCTTGTTTGAAGTGAAAGTGTCCTTCTCTAAGGAGGGTATTGAAAGTTTCTCAGAGTTTGTCCAGGCAGTACCTGAGACCACTGGTGTAAGTTATGGCTTTACTTCTCGATTAGATGTATTCCCTTGTCCCCGCTTGAGAGTCAGTTTGGTATCACCTGGTTTGGAGATTATGATCCACTCTTTAGGTTCTTCCACCAGACCTTTAATTCTGCTGGCGTGGACCCATCCTCTTTCTCCGGTTCGGATCGCAGCCTCAGTTGTCAGAAGTACCTGAAAGGGACCTTCCCATTGTGGGGTTAAAGATTGCTCTTTCCATGTTTTCACTAGTACCCATTCTCCTGGATGGATATTATGGATTTTGAATTCTAAAGGTGTGGTTTGGGGAATTAACCCTTTTAACCGCAATTCTTCAAGTGTCCTTGCAATTGTGGTGACGTATTTCCTAACACTTATTTCCCCCACTTCATAGGTAGCAGTTTCATGTTGAGTGGTCAAAAAGGGTAACCCAAACATCATTTCATAGGGTGACACCCTCAGGTCTGATCTGGGTTGTGTTTGAACCCTTAATAAAGCCAAAGGCAAGCATTTTACCCATGACATCTGGGTTTCAATCATTAATTTTGTTAGAGTTCTTTTTAGGGTCTGGTTCATCCTCTCCACTCGACCTGAACTCTGAGGATGCCACGGGGTATGTAATTCCCATCTTATTCCCAAGGCTTGAGTTATTTGCTGTAAGATTTTTGAGGTAAAATGTGTTCCTCTATCTGAGCCTATTTTGTTAACCATTCCATACCTAGGAATGATTTGTTCCAAAAGGGTTTTACACACCACATTAGTTGTAGCTCTGGCAGTAGGAACAGCTTCTACCCAGTGAGTCAAATGGTCTATTATTACCAATAAAAATTTCCACCTCTGTACTTGGGGAAGCTCAGTAAAATCCACTTGGATACTTTGAAACGGTCGCAGAGCTAACTCACGGCCTCCTAATGGTGTTTTTCTCATTATCTTTCTATTTACTTTTTGACAAGTTATGCATTTCTCAGTCACTTGCTTTGCTACCCCAAAAATCCCAATACACCCATAATTTCTTAAAAAGTGATCACACAAGGCTTGAGTACCCCAATGAGTTCTCTGATGTATATTCTCTAATATTTTCCTAGTAAGAGGTTTATTAAGTAGCTGCCTTCCATCAGGAAGTTTCCATTTCCCAGACTGATCTTGTTCCCCTCCTATCTTACTTATTTCTTTCTCTTCTGCTTCACTAAATTTTGGGATTTCTAATTCTTCTTGGTCTGGGGTCAAGATTAACATAACTCTTTTGGTCCCATTTTCAGCTGCATCCTTAGCCTCTTGGTCTGCCAAATTATTCCCTCTTATTTCTGGGCTCATCCCCCTTTGGTGCCCTTTAATATGTACCACAGCTATCTCTTCAGGTAATTTTAATGCCTCTAAGACCTCTAAAATAAGTCCCTCATGTGTTAGTCCCTTTCCCTTTGAATTTAATAATCCCCTTTCTTCCCAAATTTTTCCAAAGGTATGTACTACTCCAAAAGCATATCTTGAATCAATATATATAGTCCCTTTCTTTTGTGCTAAATATTCTAATGCCCTTTTTAGAGCATATAACTCACAAGACTGAGCCGACCAGTTAGAAGGTAATTTCCCTTTTTCTATAGTTTGCATATTTTTCCCATCAACCAAGGCATGTCCTGACATCCTCTTTCCTTCCAAACACCTAGATGAGCCATCTACATAAATTTTCTCTCCTTCTGGGAGGGCCAGTTCTGCTAGATCCTCTCGAATTTTAGTTTGGTATTGTATAACCTCCAAACAGTTATGTGTTAAGTCACTTTTTGGTTCCCCATATAGGAATTGAGCTGGATTCACACTTTGGTTCACTTCGAGCGTCAGGTCATCACTGTCTATCAGAATTGCTTCATATTTTAATATTCTAGAATCTGTTAGCCATTTTTCAGCTTTTTGGTTTAACACAGCTCTTACTGTATGGGGTGTATATACAATCAGTTTACTTCCAAAAGTGAGTTTATGGCTCTCCTCTACCAAGATAGCAGTAGCTGCTACAGCTTGAATACACACTGGTCAGCCATGACTCACTGGATCTAGCAATTTTGATAAATAAGCTACTGGCTTTTTCACACCTCCCCATTCCTGCACTAAAACTCCGTGAGCTATCCCACTTTCCACATTTACATACAGATGAAAAGGTTTTTCTAGTGAAGGTAAGCTCAAGGCTGGTACAGAAGCTAGTTTCAACTTCAGTTCCTTTAATTTATTATCATCTTCCTCGGTCCATCTTATATCCTCTCCTTCAGTCAATTTTTCATATAAGAATTTTACTGCCTGGGTGTATCCCTCAATCCATAGTCTGCAATATCCCAGTAGTCCAAGTAGTCTCCTAACTTCCCTTTTTGAAGAAGGTGCAGGCAGAGATAAAATCCCTGACACCCTCTCAGGATTCAACCTTCGCATTCCTTTACTTATCAAGTGACCAAGATATTTCACCTCTGATTCCACAAATTGCAATTTCCTTTTTGACACCCTTAACCCTTTTTCCCCAAGAAAATTCAAAAGTTTTATAGTTGCTTCTCTAACTTCTACTTCAACAGTTCCTGACAGTAAAAGGTCATCAACATATTGGATCAGTTGTATTCCAGGAGGAGTGGGAAAAGTTTGTAATATTTCTTCTAAAGCTTGCCCAAACAGATTTGGAGATTCAGAAAAACTCTGGGGTAACTTGGTCCATCTAAATTGTTGCTTCCTCCCAGTATGTGGATCTTCCCATTCAAAAGCAAAAATATTCCGGCTTTCCTCTGCTAATGGACAAGCCCAAAAAGCATCTTTAAGATCCACTACACTAAACCATTGATGCTGAGGTGGGACTTTACTTAACAGAGTGTAAGGATTTGGTACTACTGGGTGACGGGTACGAGTTCTTTTGTTCACTTCTCTCAAATCTTGTACTAATCTGTAATTCCCATCAGGCTTTTTTACTGGTAGGATAGGGGTATTATGGGGAGACATACAGGGTTCTAATGTTCCATCCTTTATTAATCCTTCTATTATTGGCTTTAAGCCTTTTCTTCCTTCTAAAGATATCGGGTACTGACGTATACGGATGGGACATTCTTCTTTATCAGTCGTGACTCTTATAGGGTCAATATTCAAACCTCCTCTATTCCCTTCTCCAGCCCAAACCTTTTTATTTATTTTCTCCTCATCTTCTTGGCTAAGTTTTAACACTTTAGCCATCATTTCCCCCTCTTCAGGTATAACCCCTATTCCCAACTGTATTTGTAAATCTCTCCCCAGTAAGTTGCAACCTGCACCTGGAACTAATAAGACATCTCCCATCCCTATTCTGTTTTCCCCTTCAATCACTACATTTTTAATAACAGGAACTTTAAACCCTTCACCTTTTGCCCCTGTCACTTTCACAGTGTCATTGCTGACATTACAACCCTTTGGAATATTTACAATACACGTTCTCTCTGCTCCAGTATCCACAATAAATTCTAATACTTCTTCTTGGGGGCCTACTTTTAAGGTTATCATGGGCTCTAGGTGGTACTTATCCCCCAGGAGATAGAGCCCATGACCCCCCCTATTCTTCCTCGGGGTTTATTTCCTTGAATACCTCCAGGTTCTTTTTTAGATGTGGACACTCTCTTTTATAGTGTCCCTTTCCTCCGCAGTAGAAGCAGACATTTTTCGTTTGCTCCTGAGGTTTTAATTGTGCAGAGGTTTTGTTTCCCCTCCCCCCTTTACCCTTAAAACTTGAATATTTAGGGGTGGTATCTGGAGGCTTCAAATTCTGTTGGAAATTGCTTTCTCTCATCGTGGCTATCATGATTTTTGCATCCACTTTAGCTTTTTCTTCATCCCTCCTTACCTAAACCTTTTAAGCCTCTTTTAGTAATTCATTTAATGATTTATCATGCCAGTCCTCAATCCTTTCCAGCTTTCTTTTAATGTGTGGCCAGGCATGAGTGACAAAGTTAACTTTCAATAAGGTTTGCCCTGCTAGAGTTTCAGGGTCTATTCCAGAGTATTGCTTCATGTTCTTTCTAAGCCTTTCCAGCCATTCAGTGGGAGTTTCTTCTTTCCCTTGTCTTCCCTCAAAAGCTTTGCTGACATTTTGTCCTCTGGGTGCTGCTTCTTTAATCCCCCTGATTATCAGATTACGATAATCATTCATATGTCCTCTCCCTATTTCCTCATTATTATTCCAGTTTGGGGGTGCCAATGGCATTTTCTGGTCCCCAGCCGGACCTTGTAAATTTTCTCTTTCCCAAATTCTCATCCCAGCAGCTCTAATCATATACCTTTCTTCCTGAGAGAATATTATATTCATTATGGATTGCATTTCCTCCCAGGTGTAAATATTAGGGCCCAAAAATTGGTCTAATTGTTCGGCTGTTCCTAGGGGATCTTCCAATAACCCTTTAATTTCTTTTTTAAAAGCCCTTACTTCTGTAGAAGTTAGGGGAGAGTTCACAAAGCCAGTCCCTCCTTGCGCCCCCCCATGGGGACTTCTCGCAAAGGAAATAATCTGGCCCCTTGTTCCTGGGTTTTCTGTTCCTCCTCCTTTATAACCTCATTCCCTTTTTTCGGGGTATCGGCAGGAGAGATGTTAGTAAGCTGCCTTTGGTTTTTAATGGCATTTCTGGTATTCTGGTATGGCGCAGAATTCAGAACTACGGGAGTGTGGGTAGAAGTGGGCTGGGAAGCCGGGACCATCCCCACAGAGCCCTCCAGCAATGCCGTGGGAGGACCCGAGGCAGCCGGGATAGTAACGGAGGCAGGAGCTCCTGATATGGGTGGGGGGTTTAGGGTTCCCGGAAAGTGGGTCCCCGGTACGGCAGGGGATGGGGCTGACGGACCCAGTGCGGGAGGAAAAGAAATTCCAGCCCCCTGCCCGAGAAGAAATGGGTTAGGAGGTCCCGGCGGGAAGGGTGGGGGCTCTTATATCCCTTGCCCGGGAAGGAAGGGGTTAGGGGGTCCCGGAGGTAAAGGAGGAGGTTCTAATATCCCCTGCCCGGGAAGGAAAGGGCCTGGGAGATTTTCTAGGGGGTCCCAATGTATCTTTTTCTGTTCTTTGGCTGGGTCTGCCTCTGGGGCTTTTGGTATTTTAAGAATTTTTGCCTCCAGAGTTTCTGTGCCCCCTGTCCAGTAGGAAGCATATTCTATTTCTTCTGGATCTGGTGGCTCTTTGGAATTTACAAAAATATTTAAGGCCTGGCAAATCCAAGCCTCAGAAGATCCATATCTCGGCCAATTGATATGATCATATCTTATTTCCCTTTTTGTCCATTCTATCATACAATACTGAATTATTTTTATTTTATCTTTCCCTTTTGTACTAGGGTCTGTATCCCAGTTAGCTAGTTTAATTCCCAGGGGGCTGTCTTGAGGTATTTCTGGGAGTACTTTCTGTGTTCCTTTTTTGAAACCCTTCTTGCTGCTTTTCTGTCCCGTTTTCCCAGGATTTTATCTGTTTGTCCCTGGCTTCCCCCCCCACTCTTAGGATAGCAATAAAAACCTATCACAGAAAATCCTCCTACTGTCCTTTTCTAATATAATTCTCCCCTCCTCCAGACAATAAAATACCTTAAATCAACAATCTATATTACGTATTTTTCATTCATTCACACTCACTCATTTTTATTAATATGTCTCTTTCATTCTCATTCACAACAAAGTAACACACGAAAACACACGAAGGTACCTTTTCAAATCACAAGTTATCATTTATTTACCGGTATTGTTTTTAAAATTGGCCAACCCCAGATGCTCTTAGGTATAGAGTCTTCAGAGTATTCCCTCAGCCTTTTTAATTCTACACGTCCCGTCTCCTAGGATATTTTCCTTATCCTCTGTCAATCCTACACATCCCGTCTTGAGGAATTTTACCCTCTGCAGATTTCTATCCCTTCAACCTGGCAATGTTTGGGGACCTTCCGTCCCCTGTTTCCTAGTGGTTTATGCTAGGAAACCCCTGAAAAATCCCTTTTACTAAGGATTTTTCCCTTCCCTGGAACCCAGTCCCAGCGTTCCCCGGGGGATTTTTAACTCTTTCGCTTCGTTTCCTCGCTGACCGTGCTCCTCGCGGAGAGACGGAACTGCAGCACTCGGAAACCGCCGCAATCGCTCCGCAAGTCTGGGATATCCAGCTCGCGTCTCACACACACACCATTCAATCCCCCGTATTTGCCCCTCCCCGGCAAGACTCACCAATCTGCTGGCTCAGGCTCCGTGCACGAAGATTTGTGGGGCTCGTTACCGCGGTTTTTCCTTCAGGGAATTCTTTTGCTTTCTCTGTCCCTTCTTGTTCACAGGTCTCGACCTGCAGCAACCGGTCCTCAGAAGAAACGAGTGGGGTCCGCCTGAGTTCAGGCGGCGGCGCCTCCCCAGCTCCGGGTCTCCCAGGGTTTCGGTAGCGAGGTGTTGATCCCGGATGATGTCCCCAGCTGTTAAAAACGAGGTCCTTTTCTGTCAAAGTTAAAAGGTTTTTAATAAAAAAAATCAACAAGAAAAGACAAAGACAAGGCAAAGGAATTACAGCATCCCTGGACGCTGGGTGCACTTGGCACTGAGCCAGAACACACCTCTCCTAGAGAGAGACTTTCTTTAAATACTTTTTACTTTTACAACTTGTTGTACAATTCAAATGAAGTTCTTTTGAAGAATTAAGTTAGTCCTTTATCAATTCCCGGCAGAGGAGTCTCTTATCCAGGAATATCTTGACAGAGGTAGAAGTTTGCATAGTCGTTGGCAGAGGAGTCTCTTATCCATGAATATCTTGGTAGGAGTAAATCGCCTTGCTTGGGGGGGGGGGGGCTTGTGAGCAATGTTAGTTATTTCTCAACTATTAAGTAAAACTAGAATGGCTACATTTCTACACAAACACTGCTTCTACAAGGATTAATATTATATACATAGTATTCATTATTTGCGAAAAACCAACACTATAATATGCATTTATAACAACTGTGTAAAGTTTCTAAAGACTTTGGAAGGTAATCACCCTATTTCAAAGGGGTTTTGAATGCAACGTTCGAAACACATGTGATGGTACTGCATGACATAGGAACATTAATGTCCAGCCTGTTAACTGAAGCTCAGTTCTGGCTCTGGGAAAGATCCTGGCAACAACATCTCAAAGAATTATTAGAAACTTATAAAACTAACCAGCACACAGCCTTCCTCACTCTTAACCACCTTGCTGGCCAATCAGATATGGAAAAACCCCCGGACCAAGGGGCTCAAATTCCAATAGAAGTTTTAAATGATATCAAAAAGAGTTCTATTCTGCTTGCCATCCTCCAAGACGCCTTCAGAAGGCTATGCAGTTATCAGGCAGGGGCCTGAAGAGAACTTTGCGGACTTTGTAGACAGATTGAGGGAGGCAATGGCAAAGCAAGTAGAGGATACAAAAATGCAAAAAGAATTGCTAAGGTCACTCGCCAAAGAAAATGCAAACACAGAATGTAAAAGAGTTCTCAACTCTCAACTACCAGATCCAAGGCCCACCATCGAGCAAATGGTAGAGGCTTGTGCTGAAATAAGGCCTGACCGAATAGAATCTTCCCCTCAACACCCTTTATTAAAGGGACCGCAGAGGAACACCATAGCTGCTGCTAACACTACAGAATCCAATAGAGACACCCGCAAATGCTTCAACTGTGGGTCCCCTCATCACTTTATTAAGAACTGCCCTAAGCCCTGCAGAACTAACCCTATTCCTACTAAGCCTCTCACAGGTCCTTGAGTGGCACACTGCCCATGCCTGCAGCAGCACCAGCAGGGAAACGGGCAGTGGAGCGCGGAACAGCACCGCGCTGGGACACAAAGTTAAATGCTGAAAACATCGCACCTGCCGCCCCAGAGGAACCTGCCACCCCACCACCAGCAGACACAGGAGGCTCACCGAGGACTTGGGGCAAGAGGATGGACTTGGTAAGTGCATCAGCACACCATATCACCAGCGAACACTTCCAACCATTCAAGGTCTCCCTCCAAGGAGACATAGACTGCCAGACGGACAAACTCATTGTTGGGAACTCTCCCCAGGGACCACCCATAAACTTTATCCTACCTCAAATAAAAACAGTGTCCCCAAGAATGAATTTCAATATCACAGTTTCTTGCACAAATGTCCCTGAATTTATCCCCCAAGGGCAGTCGGTGGCACACGCCATTGTACTGCCCAAGTAGTTTCCCAGAAATGTGCGAACACCAGACATCTTCTGGGCCCAGGTGGTGGGCACAGACCGCCCATCCCTAAACTGTAAGTTGACCAATGGGAAGTCAACAGTGCATCTTAGTGGGATGCCAGACACGGGTACAGATGTCACCATCATCTCGGGGTCCGAGTGGCCCTCCCAGTGGGGTCTCAGACCTTCTGGAGGAGAAATCACAGGGGTAGGGGGAGCAACAACCTCCCAGAGAAGTGCCACCAACATCACGATAGAAGGACCTCACGGACACATAGCTTCTATCAGACGCTTTGTGGTGCCATCAGGTTTTACTCTATGGGGGAGGGACCTGCTCGAACAGTGGGGGACCCGCCTAGAGATCCCACCAGCACCCCAGGATTTCTAGTGGGGGCCACTAAGAGGCGCACCACCCCAGCTCTGACGTGGAAAACAGATAAGCCAGTAATGGTGGAACAGTGGCCCCTTGCTAAGGGCAAACTAAGCGCCCTTGAGTCACTAGAAGAAGAACAGCTTGCCAAAGGCAATATTGTTCCATCAACTAGCCCGTGGAACTCCCCGGTCTTCGTCATAAGAAAAGCAGGCAAAGACAAGTGGAGACTTCTCCACGACCTGCGAGAGATAAACAAAGTCATTGTAGAAATGGGTCCCCTCGAGCCAGGCCTTCCATCGCCTGTGATGCTCCCCCAACAGTGGCCACTTACTGTCATTGATATAAAAGACTGTTTCTTTTCCATTCCCCTACATCCTCGAGATGCTCCGTGTTTTGCATTCTCCATTCCGTCAGTGAACTGACAGGCCCCCCAGAAACATTACCATTGGAGAGTGCTGCCAATGGGCATGTGCAACTCGCCTGTCATCTGCCAATGGTACGTGGCAGAGATCCTGTCACATGTCCGTAAAGCCTTCCCCAAAGCAATCATCTACCACTACATGGATGATGTACTAGTCTGTGCCCCAACCCAACCCTACCTGGAAACGACTTTAGCCGCCACCATAGACGCTATTCAATGTGCCGGGATGGAGATCCAACCTGAAAAAGTACAACACACCTGCCCGTGGACGTACCTCGGGATTCGCATTGCCGAAAGGACCATCACACCCCAGCAGCTCACCATCAACGACGACCCAAAAACCCTGCGAGACCTCCACCAGCTCTGGGGGTCAATTAACTGGGTGCGCCCTCTACTGGGATTGACGACGGCAGACCTCGCCCCCTTGTTCCAACTCCTAAAGGGGGGAGAAGGACTGGACTCACCAAAGGCTCTCACCGCAGACGCCAAGGCTGCCATTGGTAAGGTGCAGCGCGCACTTTCCTCCTGACAGGCACACAGGATCGCACCAGACCTGCCCTTCTGATTCATCATCCTCGGGCAGGTACGGTCTTACCATGGTCTCATCTTTCAGTGGGACGAGAGGCTGAAAGACGCTCTCCTGATCATAGAGTGGATCTTTCTTCCTCATCAGCCATCCAAGACTGTCACAACACCACAGGAGCTTGTGGCAAAACTAATACAGAGAGCGAGAACCAGGCTTCGCATCCTAACTGGATGTGATTTTTCACACATACATGTCCCCTGGCGTGATGAGGATCTGGAGAACCTACTCCAAACCAACGAGCACCTCCAGCTCGCACTGGACAGTTACCCAGGCCAAATTACCGACCACAAATTAAAACACCATCTGTTCAAAACAAATTTCCAATTGGCACCCAAAATGCTTCAAAGCAAATCTCCATTAGATGCCCTGACTGTTTTCACAGACGGCTCAGGGTCCTCCCACAAGTCAGTCTTGACTTGGAAGGACCCTAAGACCCAACAGTGGGTAGCTGAGGTCCATGTGGTGGAAGGTTCCCCACAGATTGCAGAATTGGCAGCTGTAGTCAGTGTTTGAGAGATTCCAGGAACCTCTGAATCTGGTAACTGATTCAGCCTACGTAAATGGAGTCACTGCCAGAGCGGAACATTCCTTGTCAAAGGAGGTAACCAACCACAATCTTTTCGATTTACTCTCCAGGTTAGTGTACCTACTGTCCCACAGAGAACATCCTTTCCATGTCATGCACGTTAGATCACACCAGTATCCCCCAGGGTTCATATCTGAAGGGAATCGCAGGGCAGATGCCTTAGCCATGGTCGTACGAATGACTAACACACCTGACACCTTTGCACAGGCCAAACTCAGCCACCAGTTCTTTCACCAGAACACTCCCGCCCTCAGGAGGATGTTCCACTTGCCTCTTGAGCAATCAAGAGCCATCGTAGCGACGTTTCCTAGTTGCCAGACCTGTCAACTTCCATCAATGAACCCAGGGGTTAACCCACAGGGACTAGCCAGCTGCCAATTATGGCAGACTGACGTTACCCACCTCAACGAATTTGGCAGACTCAAGTATGTTCATGTGTCAGTTGACACATTTTCTGGTGCCATTTTTGCCTCTGCCCACACAGGCGAGAAGGCAAAAGACGCTGTTAAACATTTCCTTATGGCCTTCTCTGTGCTAGGCACCCCCAAGGAGATCAAGACAGACAACGGTCCTGCGTATACCTCGTCCCACTTTCGAGAGTTCTTCCAGCAGTGGGGAGTGACCCACATCACCGGGATTCCTCACTCCCCCACTGGACAGGCAATCGTGGAGAGAACACACCAAACCCTCAAAAGGGTCCTCCACCAGCAACAGGGAGGGGCAGGGAACAAATCGCCTGTTGAACGACTCTGCAAGGCGCTCTTCACAATCAATTTTTTAAATAACACCCAGGAAGAGCCCATCCCCCCTGTATTCCGGCACTTTTCCTATTCGACCTCAGCCAAATTAAAGGAACACCCGCCGGTGCTGGTCAGAGACCCTGAGACCCATCAAATTTAAGGGCCCTTCCAACTGATTGTCTGGGGACAAGGGTACGCATGAGTGTCCACCCCTAAGAGATCAAGGCGGGTATCTGTGGCCGGTGATGAGGGCCAGACAGCTGACCACAGGGACAGCCGGCGGCTCAGCGGCTTGTTCTGAAAGTTTCCTTTTTGCTAAAGTCAACTTCAGCTGAGGACTTCTTTTCCCCTCGCCGCGAGCTGGGCTTCCCTGGGATGGTGGCCACTGTCCCAAAAGCCAGAGAGCTGCTGAGAGAGAGAGTGTTCCCTTGCCCGGAGCCCAAATCAGACACAAGACACGAGGGTCTACTCTGCTTAGGTTCAGGGGCAAAAAGACCCCGGAGAGCCCAAATTTCCGACTTTTATCCTGAGGGTTACAACTTATCTCGTAACGGCACAGGTGAGGAACAGGGAAGGGTCAGAGGGTCAGGGCCTAGTTGGGAAGGAGTAAGGGAGGTGAGAGGGAGACACAAGATACCATTGTTAACTGAGGGATGGGAGGGGGGAGTTCGACCCCCTTTCCAAGGCCAAACCTAACTCTGCCTTCAGAGGGGCCTCACTTTCTAGGCCCCCACAAATTCTTCAGGGGATATGTAACTCTCTGGGCTTGAACCACCACAACAGGTACCAGCCAGAAACATAAGGCCATACAGGCCCTCTTATCAAGTATCCAAGAGTGTACTTCCAGGCACAACCAGAGCGGAAAGCAGGGAACAAAAACAAGCCCATCTGGCCTGGAAAAGAAGAAGAAAGAAAGACCCTTAGCCTAAATGGAGGAAAAACAGTGAAAGCCTCCTCCAGAAAACCTGCGAAAGAACTGACCCGACCGAAGAAAAAGAAGAACCCCCTTCCCTGTCTTCCCCCCTCCGCCTCCCCTCGTGTGTTTTCCCTTACCCCCTTTTTCCCACCCCATGCCCCTAAAGAGGTAAGGGGAGAGAGGGTTTGCCCTTAATCCTAGATTATCTCGTTTCAGTTAAAATCCCACCAGGAAATACCCCAGAAGATGCAGCCACAACTCCTCTTCGTCCTGCACTTGGTCCTGTTGGTCCCAAGAGGGAACCCGTGGCTCGTGCAACAGCCAAAAGAGAACGTCTGGGTAACTTTAGCAAAGTCACTCAGCCAACCAGAATTCTGCCTTGGCACCCATGCCACAGAGAACCCTATGTCGACTTGCCTGGTGGGGATTCCTTGGGAACCCCTTGATTTTCATGCCGCCTTTGCTGAGGCCCACCCAGCCCACAGCTGGGACAGATGGATAAGGACTCTCCCGCATACCCAAGCTGAACCCCAAGAATTAGACCTTGTGGGGTCAGCCCAACTTCATTTCTGTACAAAATTCAACTCCGAATACAAGTGGCTAGACCCCTCCATAAAACGTGGGAAGCCAAACAATAACGTATCCCCGATGGACAAAAAATCATATGTAAAAGGCACATGGTGCAGTTTTGCAGAAAACACTCAGTCCGCATCCATTCTGTACCCAAGAGGGCTCCCCAAAGGGGTGTTTCTTATCTGTGGGGATCGGGCTTGGGCAGGAATCCCCTCTCAACTGCCCGGAGGCCCATGTACGCTAGGCAAACTCTCCATGTTAACACCAGGAAAGACCCAACTTCTAACTTGGAGAAACCACACCCAATTAGCCCGTCAAAAAAGAGCCACCCTAGATTTAGATCCAAATTGTGATAGTCATGTGGTATCCTGGTCTTTCTCGAAGAGAGTTGCCACATCAATATTTTTACCTTGGGTGGCAGCGGCAAAAGCCCTCGGTGAGCTTTCTCTCCTAGAGTGATGGATCGGAAAGCACGGCAACTTAACATCTAAGACGTTGTTGGACCTCCTTGCAGATGAAGAAACAACCAGGAAAGCCACCCTACAAAATCGAGCAGCCATCGACTTCTTGCTGCTTGCACACGGCCACGGGTGTGAAGAATTGGAAGGACTTTGCTGTTTCAATTTATCTTCGCATGCCCAAAGCATCCACCAGACAATCAAGCAAATACAAGACCAAATTCATCAACTACACACTGAAAACAACGACTGGCTGCAGGACCTTTTCCATGGGTGGGGCATCTCCGGTTGGGTAGCTCAGACTTTAAGAACTTTACTTTGGACAGTAAAGTCCATTGTGTTATGTTCCCTCAGTTGTCTTAAGGGTTTCATTATGTCCCTAACTAGTAAAACTTTCTCCTTATATAAAAGAAAAGGGGGAGATGTAGCAGTGGTTCAAGCCCAGAGAGTTACATATCCCCTGAAGAATTTGTGGGGGCCTAGAAAGTGAGGCCCCTCTGAAGGTAGAGTTAGGTTTGGCCTTGGAAAGGGAGTCGAACTCCCCCCTCCCGTCCTTCAGTTAACAATGGTATCTTGTGTCTCCCTCTCTCCTCCCTTACTCCTTCCCGACTAGGCCCTGACCCTCTGACCCTTCCCTGTTCCTCCCCTGTACCGTTAGCAGATAACTTGTGACCTTCAGAACAAAAGTCTGAGATTTGGGCTCTCCAGGGTCTTTTTGCCCCTGAACCCAAGCAGAGCAGACCATGGTGTGTTGTGTCTGATTTGAGCTCCGGGCAAGGGAACACTCTCTCTCTCAGCAGCTCTCTGGCTTTTGGGACAGTGGCCACCATCCCTGGGAAGCCCGGCTCACGGCGAGGGGAAAAGAAGACCTCCGCTGAAGTTGACTTAACGAAAAGGAAACTCTCAGAACAAGCCGCTGAGCCGCCAGCCATCCCTGTGGTCAGCTGTCTGGCCCTCAACACCGGCCTCAACATCTGAGTAAAGCACGAGCGAGGCATGTATGGAACAAAACCAACCACTGGAAAGCTCCTTCTTGCCCGAGGTACCAGATTGTGAGAATCCAGCCATCTTTGTGGTGATGGGGTAAACAATGCACAAACTCCTGTGCTTCAGGGGAAGCTCAAACTGCACAGCTCCTGCTGTGAGGTGCAGCAGCAATGACATGGATCTGATCACTGTTGACCTCATGTAGGCTCAAGCGGCGTCTGTGCTGTGAGCATGTTTCATGTGTGCACGCTGGCATTCTTCACAGGCACACAGGAGCTGCTGCAGCTCAGCCTCTGCCCCATCCTCTGTCAATGCTTTTGAGGAGACGATCAAAATAGTCCTAGCTCACACTTTGATGGCTCCCAGGCACTTTGCTGTGCCCACAAAGCAAGTAGCAGCAAGAGATGAGAAGTTGAGTGTTACGAATGGGTTTGGGAGTTAAATTTAAGTCCTTGCCTGCTGCCCAGGCCTCTGGCAGGAGATAGTAACCTTATTGAGATGACCAGAACCCTAAAAATCCCTCCCGTCTGTAAGTTTTTTTAATAATGACTGATTCTGTCTATTATATAACAAATTATTTATTAATAGACGGGAAAACTATTGACTATAAGACTTAAAACAAAACTAATACTACACAGGAATAAAAACAAGAAGGATAACTACTAGTAGATTACATACAGTGCACGATAAGGTACCATCTAAATTACAGCTAGCGAAGGAATAGTATAAACTTAGGATTCAATGTATCTTACCATCCAATTGTTGGTGCAGCACACATCGACATCTTTTCTCTCAATTCCCGGAAAAGTAACCACGAACCTGCGTCCAGGACTCGGGGAGAAGTCCCTTACCCAGCTTCATGGTGTGTGTGTGTGTGTGTAGGCTTCTGCTGCAGTAATAACTCGTGTATCTTTTATAGTGTAAAACAGTGTCTCTCAGTCATCAATTTTTCCTTTATCTCCTCCTACATCTCTTCTCAAGACTAGGATGTTTATTCTTAAGGTCTGAGCATCCTTGGTGCCAGAGATGACTCCTGCTGAGTCCTTCGACCCCTGGATTATCTCTGATGCACCCATTATCTCTGGTATGCAGTAAGAGAGGGGTCACCACTGCCACACTCTATGCCGTTGACTAAAGAGATATTCATTTTTTCTTATAGAGTGATAGTGCAGGTACCTCTTGCCTCCATGCTATAAAAGCATACACTTTCATATGTGTGTGTACAATCATTGAGTATTTTTTGGTATACATTGTTTCCTAGGTCATACTATTCCTTTAAAAGATGTTGTATTAATACTGATAAGAAGTACCTGTTGTTGCTTCAGTTTATGCAACACTTATACATGTCAGACATGGTATTACAATCAGAGTGTTTATGGTGGTTAAAGGTAATTCAATTATTAGTCCATATAGGGTAGGTTGTTTTTCCACTGAGTTGACTTGAAATAAACCAGGAACAAAGAAGAATTTTTGGAGGTAGTTATTTGGTTTTAGAAGTTGAAGGAGTTCAATGGATGGTTAGTGACTCTTTTCATTCTTCCTCACACTTCTTGGTCCAGTCTTTTCTTTAGTGAAGTTTGTTTTGTTTAAGATAGTGTTAGATAATTCTACAAGAGTTTAATAAAAAACATAATACAATAATAATAATAATGACAATAACAATAACAATAATAATAATATACTAACATATAGGATTACATAATAATTTGATTTTCTTAGGGGAATTAAGGATGTGTTGAATTTCAAATTTTGTTTATCTTGTTTTACCTCAAAGAGGTAGAGGAAGAAAGGTTAGAGTTGATATTGAAAATTTGAGATAAGCTGTATCAAGGGAGGGTGAAGTCCCTTTGATCCAATGTGACAATCAGAGTGAAGATACAAATATTCTACAGTGACATTTGTAAAACTACAAGTGATATGTAAACATCAAGTAAAACAATTAGGACAAGATAACTGAATTATCAGATTGTTTGGTACTTCAATAGTTCTAAATAAGGTGTTAATATTACATAAAAAATGAATTTGTTCTTTGGGATTTTTTAGAGGAAATGGTTATTATTAGAATTACATATTTTGTTGAATCCAATTTTGTAAATTTGGAACATGGCCTATACACTAAATATTAATGTTAGAACTACAATTATTATACTAATTAGTTTTCTCATGAATGTTTTTAAGTTTGGGATCCATGAGGTAATCCAATTAAGTATATCTGTTTCTTGATTCTTTTGGATTTCATATAAGATTACAGTGTTTTTCCTTCTAAAATGAATATCATTTTTGTAGGAGGAATACCTTTAGAAAATCTGTTTAGTGTGGGGATTCCCATTTTTCAAATGCTTTCATCTGTGTGAGGAGGGAACTGAGAGTAGATCCAGCAATCGCTGTGATTTGTTACCAGTGTCACAGCTTGTATTAATTTTAAATGGGAGTTTTTCTTCCAGGGATCAGATAGCATTTGTTCTATCTGAGTCAGATTGGATTGGCTTTTAGGGATAGTGACATTTTGTTCTAGTTTTCCTTTCATAATGGCTAATTGTAAAGTTTTATCAGGGTGGCTAATTAGCCATTCAGCATTATTAAAAACATTGATTTGTAAATACAAAAATGCAATTATTACAATTAACATTTCTGAATACAACAAATTTACTGGTTGGTGTGTAGTCCAGTCTTGTAGGTTCTTCTATGTGAAGAGTTGGTGTTCTTTGCTTTTAGGAGTCTAAGAGTCTCTATAGTTTTTTCACAGCTGTGTAGGTAGTGAACAGTCCTTCCAATGGTGTTTCAATGGTTTCTTGTTCCACATCTGGATACACACCTAGCTTTTGTCTAGTGAGAATATACTTGAACATTCAAGGTTATTAGAGAAATTAAAATAACAAAACTTAAAGTAATAATAATTTTTTTTTATAAAGAATTATGGTAGTGGTTTCCCTTTTGGCCTCTAGTTGTAAACTTGGCGTTATATTCACTGCTGTCACATGGGGGCAGTGCAGGGGTAGTTTATGAGGCTTTATTGGGAAATTGGTTTTGTTCAGAGTAAAATTAGATTTGTTACAGAAATACAGACAGTTTAGAATGTGGAGAACACCCATCGAGAGTTAATTCTGTGGTGGTGGCCACCAGAATCAGTAGCTATCTAGGCTATTGGCCCTCAGGTGTCTGTTAGAGTCATTGGTATGATTCTAATTTGAAGTAATTTTACCATGACTGGTTGGCCTACTGTTAAGTTATTCTGAAAAGTCTCAGTTTTGTCATTTGGACTTGCTTCAAAAGATATAGGAGTTAGGAAAGTTCGTTAAAGCGGGCTGCCTATAGGCCCATACTGACTGTTTATTTGATACAGTGTAGAAGGTAGTTTTTGTCCCACCCAGGCTTGTGTGGTTTGAGATACAATTCTACTTGTCTGGGGATAATAAGGTGTTTGGAAAATCCATTTGACACCTTCCTTTCTGGCCCAATCCTGTACCACCACACTGGTGAAGTTTGAGCTACTGTTGCTCTGAATAGAATTTGGAATAGGGAGACTGGAGAACCATTCGCTAAGTCTTGAGACAGTGGTTTTAATAATCTAGATATAATTTTTATACTTGTTAGTATGTACTTGTAATTATTTGATGTTTTAGAGGTTTAATATAATCAATTTGCTAGGTTGACCAGAGTGTCTTATTATTCTTGATGTGTAAGGATGGTGTCAGGTCTGGATGGTTTTGTTTAAGTCTCAGCTGACACTGAGGACACTGTGTGAGAATGTCCTTACACATCTTCCTGGTTATTGGCCAACCTTTGTTTTGTGTTGTAAAAATAAGGTACAACTATTTATCAAATTTATATTAGTGTAGTGGATTAATTTATATGTAATCCACTTTGTTGTTACAATAGGCTTGTAACATTTTGTATGAGTTTTAACTCAAACTTATAAGGATTTTTGAGGATTTAACCTGTAAAAACAAACATTCAATCTTTCTTTTGCCAAACTGCTTTCCCATTCACTTGCCAATCCAACACTTGCATTGACACAATTATTGTTGGCACCAGCCCATATTGTATTCAAATCAATCAATCTTTGTCTTTCTTTTTATTACCAGTACTACTGCTTTCTCATTTACTTGCTTTATTGACACAGTCATTGTGTAGTACTAGTCCATTCAGTATATGAATTTACATACACTGTTTCTGCATTTTTTTTTTACTTCTAGTAATACAGCTTTCAACTCTCCTACTTGTGCACTTTCTAATTCTTCTTTTAACACTTCTACTCTTGTTTTAATATTCAGAGCTACTGCTCTGTGTTTTTAGTTACTATTAACACTGGGATATCAGTAAACTAAACTTTTTTTATTTTGTGATTTGAGGCAAAGATAGTGATATTCATTAACTAATTCTGTAGTACAGTGAGACATCACCAGTATTGGCTATGCTTTTGGTATGTAAATCTTGTCTTTGTAAGCAAGCAGAGCTTGGAGGTTGAGAGACAGAGGAAACTGGTTTAACTTCTCTGGACAGAGGGAGAAGAGTTTCTATTTTTTCTCTCTTCCTTCAGTAGTGTTAATTTGCATTTCTGAAGTTGCCGTTTCAGTGGCTGTTTGGACTAAGGTAGTCACATACATACACAAAAGTAAATGACATATACATACTTAAAAAGGAAATCTAAAGTGTCTGAGTTCTGTGGTTACCACAGAAAATTTAGGAATTTTACTTTCCCAAAAGTGATTTGGGTATTTAGTTGAAGTTGGTTAACATGTAAAGTGTTATGTGTAACATGTACTTGGGACACCCGTAGTAGAAAGTTTTCTGTGTTAGGATTAGGTTTTGAGAATTAATTTTAAAATATTGGCTTCTTTTTGCCTTGTTTTTATTAGTCAAATAGAAGAGTTGTAAGTAAAATACATTCTAGATCGAATGCTTTTGTTTTAAAAATCTTAATTATATTAAAATAGACTTTAGTAGTGTAAGTGATGACTTCTCATTAGAGTTATTTTAACTAATTCTGTGTCTTTTAAAATTCAAATTTAGTTTTTGGCTCCTGTAGGAGTATTTAAAAGAGATTTTAAACTTTGGTGTTAGTTACAAGTTTTTAAAGGTTTCTTTGCTCTCACTAAGGAGATAAGAGGAGTAGTTAGAAGCTGTTAAAATACAGGAATGTGGGGAAATTGGTTTGAGGACCTTCAGCTTCTAGGGTTTTTTCCCCTGTTGTAAAGAAGAGTTAGGTTTGGTTTTGTTTTTTTTTCTTTGTGACAGTAAGGGTTTGAATTGCCGTTTTTCTTCTCCTAGCTGTCCAAAAGAAGCTAAGGGTACTTGAAAGTTAAGTTAGTTGTTAATCGTTTCTTTACTAAACAATTTCTTAGTACATTTGGAGTTTGTTTAGTAAGGTAAGAATTATCTCTGCAGAGTCTGAGATGCTTACACCTGCAGGTTTGGGTTTTACTTGTAAACAGTTGATTTTGCAGCAGCTGAAGCAAAGATATCTTTATCTGACTGCATGTCCCTCCTGTCTAGTGGGTATTAATAAGTTAGGAGGATCTGGTACATTATATAACAGGACATTTACAGCCCAGAATATAAAACTTTTATATCATTCAATAATACTTCAATTTTCCATGTGAAACAAAATCTCCTTAGATGTTTACATTTTTTCTTGGAGATTTGGTAGGGGATTGCAGGGAAATGTTGTGAAAATATTTCTCCTCTGACCACCTTGGGGTCTTTCAGAGAGTTCAGTTTTAATTGGGGATTTCAACTTAAGTTCTCTAATTTCTCTCTCTTTAAGAGAGAGAGTTTTTGTGGTTTTGTTAGAATTCAATTCAACATTTAAATTAGATATGAGACTTAAAACAAACTAATACTACACAGGAATTTCCAGTTATGTTTCCTGTACTGGAAGGGGATTAACACTGTGCTTCCATAAAAGTCTGTTAAGTCTTTAGTCTGAAGTTCCCCAGGTGATGTTGTTAATTCTGGAATTTCTTTGACTGTGCCTCCGTATAATAGTCTGCTAAGTCTTTAGTCAGAAGTTTTGAATCACTTGTCATTATCCTGCTTCGACTATGCCAAAATTGTCACGAATGGGTTTAGGAGTTAAATAAGTCCTTTCCTACTGCCCAGGCCTCTGGCATCAGGTAGTAACCTTGTTGAGATAACTTACAAATCAAAATACCCCTCCTGTTCGTAAGTTCTTTTAATAATGACTGATTCTGTCTATTATATAACAAATTATTTATTCATAGATGGGAAAACTATTGACTATAAGACTTAAAACAAACTTATACTACACAGGTATAAAAACAAAAAGGGAAAGCTACTAGTAGAATTTACACAGTACATGATAAGGTACCTTTGAGTTACAGCCAGCGAAGGAATAGTATAAGCTTAGGATTCAATGTATCTTACCATCCAATCGTTGGTGCTGCACACATCGAGACCCTTTCTCTCAATCTCTGGAGAAGTAACCACAAGCCTGGTCCAGAACTCAGGGAGAAGTCTCTCACACCCTTGGAGGTGACTGCTGAGGCTTCTACTTCAGGGATAACTCTTGTATCTTTTATAGCATAAATCGGTGTCTCTTGAGTCATCAATCTTTCTTTATCTCTTCCTACATCTGTTTTCCAGATGTTTACCTTTATGGCCTGAGCCTCCTGGCACCAGAGAGACTCTTCCTGAGTCTTCAGACCCCAGGGTCGTCTCTGGTATGCGGGGGGGGAGGGGGAGGGTGTCACTGCCACAGACTTATGGTACCCATGGTTTTCTCATCACCATGTGCATCCTCCTCCAAAACAGGAGTAGAGCTGCTAAATGATGTACAAGCTGGCCATACAAGCTCTGAAGCTGGTTTAAAGCATCTTCCATTTTGCTGGTTTAAAGCCCATCCATATTGAAAGGAATAAGGACTTGTCTTTACAAATAAACTGTGGGTCTTGCCAGTAGATAAAATCAGCACTGAGAGATAAAAGAAACAATGGGGAGGATTCCACTGATTGATGAATGGAACCAGGGAAATTTGCATTTACAAACAAACCAAAGGTCTGCAGATACATAAAACTGAATATGTAGAAATGAGAGGAACAATGAGAAGATCCATAAATTCCATAAAGAATTCCACTGAGTGATGCAAAGGAAGGACAAAAGGGAGGGGATTATACCTTAGAGAGGGGTCTCAGGTATTAGGCATTTTCGGAAAGTCTGTGCCTCTCAAATCCCTCAGCCAATGGGAAAAGAGAGAGGGACATGAGGCTGGGAAATTAGGATAAAAAGGAGGCTGCGTCCTCCAAAAATCTGAGAGACCCCAGTGGAAATGCCCCATGGCCTCTCCCTTTATTTGAATAAAGTGACAGGACTCCTCTGTCTCCTTTTTGGACATGAACCTCTGGTGTTTGTGGATTCATTTTCCTCACAATATCAGTCCAGCCTCAGGCAGACACTAATATGAGCCTCACTCTGTCCCAAAGAACATCACAAGAAAGATTCACTGTTCTCAGGCCTCTGAGTCAAATTTTTTCTGTCTGCTCTCATTTATTCTTCTACCTGCTGAGTGTTTGATGCTTGATCAGTCTAGTAAAACATGCAAATATTAACATTATTCTCCAGAAGTGCTGACAGACATATGTGTATTTTGTCAACAGGAGCAGTAACCAGGAGATGCTGCTGGGACCCAGGAGATGGTCCCATGGGGCCAGCATGAAGCCCCTCATGTCTGTGACCTTCAGAGGCAGCAGGAGCAGCTTCCCCTCCCTTGGTGTTTATTTGCTGGAAGGACAGCCCACAGGGAAAGGACAAGGCAGGAGGGAGCTGGAGGTGGGAAGTGGCTGCATTCCTGACAGCATTTCAAAGTACCTTGAGAATTCCGGAGAAAATGCTTTGCTGCAAATGAATACCCCTCAGGTGCTTGTGGATAAAAAACCCCATTCCGACCAACACTTGTGCACAACAGTAGTGGCCAAGGCATTCCTGGGGTTTTTTCCTTGATCTTTTACTGTGGGCATCTGGGGTTTGTCCTCTTCTTTCACATGAATATAGGCAGGAACAGGACAGGAGAGGAAACCTTTTCACGTGTACAAAAATTCCCACGTCTCTGCTGTGCCAGCGTGTCCATAGGAAGCTTCTCCTTCCTTATCCCTGCAGCTGTGTCTCAAGTCAAGGGCATGTGGTTGTGGTGGGCTCCCACCCTCACTCCATTCCCAGGACATCTTCCCAACTGGCTAAAGCTTATCTAATAAGGGAAGGTGATAAATAAATCCTGTTAGATTGTCAGCACCTCCTGGATGGGCTGTGCAGCCTAGAAAGAGCAAGGTGCCTGCCACACTTCTCCTGCACAATGAAAGGAATAAATCAATTCATATCTGAAAGTGGGAACTTCTGAGTTGATGGATGGCACTCAGTGAATATTAAACTCCCTTCCTCGTGGATGGATGTTCTGCAGCCAGACAAATTTTGTCCTTTCACACTTCAGGTGAGGGAGCTGCAGGAAACTATGGCAGTTGCTAAGGACTGGAAGAGAAAGCACCTGCCTGAGGCAAGTTTCTGTAGCACTTGCAGAAGCAGCAACCTCTGCTTTAAGAGATGCTTCAATACAACTTAAGGCTGAAATCAGTAACTTAAAGATCTGAAAACAGCTGCCCTTCAACAGGGATCTCATTAGGGAGCTTATTTATCTGTCCCTTGAAATTCGTAAGAAAGGAAATAAACTTAATCTGTTGGATCCACCTAATAGCTCACATGATGCAGGTTCTCACTTTATATTTCCCAGGAGGCTCCAGTCTTCCTCCTCTTTTCCCATGGCAGGTGATAATATCAGCTTTTATCTGTTAATAAAATAACATGGGAATTCCTGGGCAGTTTTTAAATAGAGAGAAGTGTGCAATTTGCTTCACCCCCTCAGCTCACACTGTTCCCTCTCAGTCGTGCAGAGGACAGGTTCTTTTCCAGGGAAGGATGATCCATGTGCCTGCCTAGCCTGACGGGCTGCAGGACCATGTGTGAAGCAAGGGGTGTCCCAAGGACACTGAGGCATTAGCTACTATTTTCTAAAAACTGGCATGGGTAGGAAGCAGAAAACTCTAAACCACCATGACCAAGGCAAGAAAGTAAAGGTGAATGATGGAAAGGAGGTTGGAACCTCCTTAGTCCAGCAGCTGCCCACAGCAGAGGCAACTCCAGTAAAGCTACTCCAACAAAAAACTATCAAGCTATGTCCTACAAGATCTCCCTTGGCAATTAGTGCCAGTACTCCATTCCCAAACATCCAGAAAGCTTTCCAGAAAGTATCTCACCTCAGAGCTCATAGCATGGTCTCTCCTCCAGAAGCATCAGGCATTAGCTGATTACAGCTGAGGACTCAGCCTTTCAAGTATAAAATTGAAAAAAATCTTAAATATCAGCATATTATACACTCCATGCAGCGGGCATGGAAAGGCTGGGAAGGATGGAGCATTTACAGTTTTCACAGAAAGAACTTAAAGGAGATGAAGCATTAGCTTCTAAAATAAGGGCTGTTATTTCGAATAACTTTCATTATCTATCACTGCTGGCCTGAGTTGTGTCAGTCAAGGGGATTTGTGAGCTTCTAATTTGAGCTGTTCTGCTTGTTAACACCCAGCCATTACCAAAGGACTCTTCTGTCACTTCTGAAATGGGAAAGGCTCATTCCTGTTGATATTTCCATTCCAAGCCTCCAAGAGCCTTTGGGACTCCAAGAAGGTCTGACCTAAGGACAGATGGAGTCCAAGGGAAGTTTTTCCAGCAAAGAGAAAAGCCCTATGGAGAAGATACCAGAGCTTCACTTCCTTCAGAGCAGCTGGGGTTTGTGGTGACACAACTGGAGAGCACCAAGACACGCCTGTATTTTCTATACTCAGAATCTGTACTTTTCCATTTACTTTCACTTCTGTATATTTTCAGCATAGGAGAAGAATCGGAGAGGGAAAATTGCTGTCCCAAGCTCTGGGTTCTTCAGTTTGCCTGTTGGTGTCACTCTGGGAAGAAAGGGACTTTTTTGGCCAGTGGGGAGCAGTGAGGACACTTTCACAATATGGTTCTAATTACACACCAGTTTGTGTTTAAGTTTTGTTACTTATTATGGTCAAATGCCCTTTGTTGTAGTCACATCAGGACCTCAGCTTGCCTCACCAGAGAGACAGGGACAATGACTTTGTGCATTCATTGCCTTCTTCCCAGGCAGTTCCCAACACACCACTGACTGCAACTCTTGTCAGACTTTGGAATTCATAAAGCACTGAATTGCAATGCATTTTCCAGAGCCTCATTTTTAGCACTTACTCAACTGAGAGATTCTTATTCTACAATACATCAGTAGGAACATAAGAGAAAAGAAATAGAGTTTCAAGAGCATACAATCAACTGCCTTGCTTTTGTTTCTGTCCTGAAAATGTACAATAACATTACTGGTGCAACAGCTTGCATGTTTTAAAGGATTTTACATGCAACATTTCTTCACTGAGTTTTTGCTGAGTTATTTCTTAGTGGCTTTGTTGTTGTTCTCAGTACCAAAGGTTGTTTTACTACCATGTAGAACTTGGGCAGACATCAATATTAAATCTGTGTTTTGATACTCCACATTTGTTTTCACTTATATCTGATTCTTTCTGTGGAATAGATTTGACTTGTTTAAATTTTCTGTAAACTAAATTTAGAGTTTCATAACTTATCAGGTGGTACTTGTAAGGATGTTAAGAAAAAAATCTAGTACTTTAGTGCACTACAGGAAGCTCCTACCAAACACTACAGCAGAATAATTTTTAAGTTTTTTTTCCAAACCAAATAATTTGGATTATTCCACTATGCCCTCAACCTATCAGGGTTACTTTATTTCTGTCAAGGATATCATCACTGACTGGTGTTTTTCGTGTGATTTTGAAAGATCTCTGCGTGGTCTCACAGGTGCTGGCTTTATACTGTCAGTTGAGCATTACAGCAATCTAATCCTAACCCACAGAGCCTCTGTTGCTTCATGGAAAGGGCTGAATATTTGGAACTGATGCTGTTTGGATTCTTAGATCCTTACTGCCTGTTTAAAGAAGTCTTTTTATTCCATTGACTTATTCCATCATCATGGTGTTGGAAGCCCTCAAAATTATTTATGCTCTTTTTAAGATTGTGAGCTTAGGAATTTAGGGCTAGAAGGATTTTGCAGGTCACACAAACAAGTTCACTCTTACTGAAATGGTCTACTATAACCCTTTCCACAAACTGTGTCAGGGCACTGCTATTTCCTCAGCCGTAAAATGCAAATTATTACATAAGGATTGCTTGAGCACACACAATCTGGACCTGAGCTGAAGAGCTAACCCCCAGGTGTACAGATTGATACAGAAGGCTGAAGATTTAAGGGTTAACTGCTGTTTGTGGGTGCTACTGGTATTTGCTAAACAATATATATTGCTTGGTCCACACTTATTTTGCTTGCTAAGCAGAAAGGAGAGGATGTATGGCCATTAATAGGAGGATGTATTGCCATTGATAGGAGGATGTATGGCCATTGATAAGGGGCAGAAACCATGACGGCAGATACTGTTTTTGATCCTGACACCAGCTCTGGGGTTTGGACTTGAGCCAAGAGCTTAGAGAGTATGCACAAGGAAGAAAGGTCAAACGTTCATCTGAGGAAGACTACTTACTTCATCCTAGAAGACCCCCGGCGCGACCACCAAACGGAAGCACAGGGGCAATGCACGGCAGTGGGCATGAGTTTGGAAATGCTAAGGAGTTGGGAGCTAATTATAATATGAAGCGGGGACAGGCAATGAATATGTAAAAGTCTATTGTGTAAACTGATGCATATGTAACTTGTAACTGGATATGTGCCAAGCTGAGTGCCGCAAAAAGGTGCGCAAGTCTTTGAGGAGCGATCCCCTTGTGCCAGGCGCCATATTAAACATACCTACCCTATAACTACCGAGTTGTGGGGTCTTTTCTGCGTATCAAGATGATGCCGGAATGATTTTCCCCTTTTCTTTATATACCTTTTACACAGTTCTCTGTATCCACAAGTATTAGCATGCATACTTGTAACCCTTCACTTAGTTTAGTGCTTAGTGTTTTGAAAGTGTTCTGCAGGCCCTGAGACTGAACATCCCAGAACTGCAGAGCCAGGGAGTCCAAACATTCCTACTATCTCAGGAAGCCAAGGTCTCCTAGCAGGACAGATTCTGTAAACTAGAGGTGAGCCCACCCCAACCTCATTATTGGGCCCCCTTGTTAGATATGCTAATGTGTAAAGTCTATAAGTGGTGTATGTGATGGACAGGGGATGTGCATTTTGCCACGCCGTCACCTGGGTGAAGTGGATGCATCAAACAGGATCCTGATTAAAATACTGAGGTAAAGACCCCAAACCCTCTTAACCGTGTCTAGCTTCATTTTCCTAACACCAGGAAAAAGGCATCACAGACACATCACCAGAAACCAAACTTCCCTCCACACATTTGGATATGGAGAACTGGCTTCGGCACATATCTGGAACAAGATGAAGACAGTTCTAAGAAGAAAATGTTCTAATTTAGTATTCTCTTGTTTAAAGGAAAATGGGAACCACTTCATTGTAAAAGTCTGCACAGCTCAACTTTCCCTCCACTGCCTTCCTTCTCAGCCTTAATGCAGAGGAGTATCTGAGAAGCATATGCTTTTTTATTAGCAGAAGAGACAGGCTAAATTGGGATGTGATTCATGCTTCCAATTTATGCTTTCTCTTCCTGTATTGTCAAGGGCTAATGAGAGGTAATTGCAAAAGCTTGCAGGGGGATGCACATTTGGAAGGAGAGAGAAGAATTAGAGAAGGTTTAAGCAAGGTTGAATTTACTGTTCAGAGGCTTTTTGTTCCCCTGCTGGTCTGTTCGTGGTTTTCCAAAGTTGCTTCTATCAGAGCTTGATGTAATCTCCAAACATGAGACATTTCTGGGGTCTATCAGTACCTGTGACACCCTGGCCATTGCTCAGGACCAGTCAGGAATGGCAGCTCACCTGAGCTCCACTGAGTCCCCACACCAGCCTGATTTTTGGGTGATCTCTCTGCTCTGAGGCAGAGGCAGCAAATTTTGGGGCTCCCTAAAGATGGTCTCAGCCAAATTACCTGAAACAGTTCACCAGAGGCACAAAATGGCATCTATAGACCAAAGCCCTGCACCTCTTGTCTTCAGAGAAGAGCAACATTTGGTACCTGAAAAACCTTGGAAGACAACAGCTGTTTCCCAGCATTATGCTCTGAATTTCATCGCATTACACTTTTCCTGGTTTAATAATGTTATAAATGCATACTATAGTGTTGGTTTTTCGCAAATAATGAATACTATGTGTATAATATTGATCCTTGTAGAAGCAGTGTTTGTGTAGAAATGTAACCATTCTCTTTTTGTTCTATAGTTGAGAAATAACAAACATTGCTATGTTAAATATCACTCACAAACTACCCCTCAAGCAAGGCGATTAACTTCTATCCAGATATTCCTAGATAAGAGACCCCTCTACCGGGAATTGGCAAATGACTATGCAAATGGACGGACAGACTTCCATTCCAAGAGAAGATTGCCTACCAGGAATCGACAGATTACTGAATTTTTCAAAAAAACTTCATTAGAATTATACAACAAACTGTTACAGTAAAAAAAGTATATAAAGAAAGTCTCTCACTAGGAGAGGTGTGATCTGGCTCTGTGCCAGTACACCCAGCTTCCTGGGACACCATAATTCCTTTACTTTGTCTTTGTCTTTTCTTGTTTTTTATTAAAAACCTTTAAACTTTAACAGGAAAGCAACCTCGTTTTTAACAATAACATTTATTATTAAAAGGCTTTTGTTGAGAATGGAGGCTGGGTTCAGTACATGCCTATGAGGCAGACTGAAATCACTTGCCAAGAGTCATTAGAGGAGAGCGCTGACTGAGATAATTCTTCATCTTTTCTTACTCATTTTACCCAGGGACCTCCCTAAGCAGGAGCTGGGGACCCCCACTGTGGCAGTGGCACCCCCCCCTCCTTTTCCTTCCTGCATACCAGAGCTAATGGAACCCCAGAGATAACCCTGAAGTCGGATGACTCAGCAGGATTCTCTCTGGTGCCTGGAGGCTCAGGCCGTAAAGGTAAACATCTGGAAAAACAAGTGTAGGAAGAGATAAAGAAAATTGATGACTCAAGAGACACCGTTTTATGCTATAAAAGGCACACAAGTTATCCCTGAGGCAGAAGCTTTGTCCTGGGTTGGCCATATGACCTGTTTGTATCCCCAATCGTCCTCTTGCTTATGCTGGACATTAAGTTCTACAGCTTTAAGTTAGGCCCAAAGAGACAGAGAGAGTGAAAGTGGAGGAAAAAAACCCACCCACTCACCGTTTGTCTGCAGGAGTCCCATCTTATCACTTAGAAAGGCCTTGAGAGAGCGGAGAGGCTACATTCCAGCGGGACTGCGGGTTTTTTTTTTATTCTCTCGGGTGGGTGCAGGAACGGCACACAGCGGAGAG
>JAHLSL010013672.1:159293-180045 GCA_025920805.1 Petroica traversi | reverse complement strand
CCGACTTCTACAGCCGGGCCCAGCAATCAGCCCCCCCACTGGAGAACTGAACCGGACTCAGATGGACTCTGAATCTACCATCTCTTCAGAGGAAGGAGAGGTTTCATTGCTTTCATATTATCCAATTCTTTTTTTCCTATGCTTGTGAATATTCTATTTGTTAAATAAATAGTTTTTTCCACTTTTCTCTAAGGAAATTCTTCCCGGACCTGTAGGGGGAGGGGCGATTGGAATCGGCTCTTCCTAGAGGAGGGGGGCCCCCCCCCCCACAGGTTTCCTCCTAAATATTTGCCCTAAACCAGGACAAGCTTCCATACACACACACCATGTGTAAGGGACTTCTCCCCGAGTTCTGGACCAAGTTTGTGGTTACTTCTCCGGAGACTGAGGGAAAGGATCTCGATGTGTGCTGCACCAGCGATTGGATGATAAGATGCATTGAATCCTAAGCTTATACTATTTCTTCGCTGGCTGTAACTCAATGGTACCTTATCGTGCACTGTGTGTAATCTACTAGTAGTTATCCTTCTTGTTTTGTTCCTGTGTATTATTATTAGCTTTGTTTTTAAGTCTTACAGTCAGTAGTTTTCCTGTCTATGAATAAATAATTTGTTATATAATAGACAGAATCAGTCATTATTAAAAGAACTTGCGAATGGGAGGGCGTTTTGAGGTGCTGGTCATCCCGATAAGGTTACTACCTGCTGCCAGATGCCTCCTAAACCCATTTGTGACACCCATGCAAGTGCAGCCCCAGTGCAGAACTTTTCCAAACAACACAGTTTAGGACTTCAGGCAGCTCTCAGTAGCACTGGTCCGTGAAATCTCAGACTTCATCAACTTCCTGTGCCAGCATCACTCCTCTCTCCTTGGCTGAGAAAGGAGGCAGTAAGTGCCAGGGATAGGTTCAGACTCCCCAAATCCCTCACTGCAGTGCAATGTTGCATTCAGTTATGTAAAGGAACTGAGCTAAAGGATCCTGCCATGTGTCCTGGCTATTTCTGGCAATTTCAGGGATGAAACATCATCACTGCAGAAGCAAATATTCACACAAAAAGGCAAAGTCAGCTTTCAGCTCTGGACAGTTCATATGTCCATGATTTGGTACCTCATCCTGGGAAAAGCTGCAGCTCCACATTGTAGCTGCACAAAGGGTTGGTGTCTCCTTTGACATGGGATAAACCAGGCTTTAGCCTGAAAAATCATGGATAAACTGACAGCTGTAAAGAACAATTATTGATCAGTGATAAAAATAACTCATTGATTAAAATCTTCTTTCTCAGGATCAAAGGTAATATTTTGGCATAGTGTGTCACACACATCTCACAGGACTCCGCCTTAACTCTCTTCAGCCAAAATCCTTATTCACCATGGCAGTGCACAAAGACCATGGCCACTTGAACTGATGAATTCAGTCTCCTTATCTCCTTGTATTTTTTTGTCTCTCTGGCTCCATCTGTCGTCTCCTGCCTCAGAGTTGAACTCCCAGCTCTGGGATGTGGACACTGGGGCTGTGCCTGATGCTTCACAGCAGGAACTTCAGGCGTTGGAGAGATGTGAATAATAGGAAGTAAATGGAAGGTGAAATACAACTTTCATCCAGTATAGTCCAGCACAGCAAGATTGGGTTCCCAGGGAATGGCAGTATATTTGTTTTCCAGATTGTTGGCTAATGCAAAGGAAAGAGAGAACATTTATTAGCCTCCCTCAGAATCACCTTTAGGAAGAATGAATATTCACAGCTATAAATAAGACTGTTTCAGTTAAGTCTGCACATAAAAATGCTCCATGGTGTCGCAGAAGGCTGTGCTATTGTCCTGGTTTAGGGCAAATATTTAGGAGGAAAACTCTGGGGGGGGGGGTGTCTCCTCTAGGAAGAGCCGATTCCAACCACCCCTCCCCCTACAGGTCCGGGAAGAATTTCCTTAGAGAAAAGTGGAAAAAACTATTTATTTAACAAATAGAATATTCACAAGCATAGAAAAAAAATTGGATAATATGAAAACAATGAAACCTCTCCTTCCTCTGAAGAGATGGTAGATTCAGAGTCCATCTGAGTCCGGTTCAGTTCTCTAGTGGGAGGGGGGCCCGATTGTCGGGCCTGGCTGTAGAAGTCGGAGGGGGGGGCCCACGCGATGCCAACCAGTCCCAGGAGGAGGAAAAAGGAAAAAAAAAATACCCAGCAAAAGAAACAAAGTCTCTCCCTGCAAAAAAAAAAAAAAAAAAAAAAAGCCAAGAAAGTTCCAAGGAAACCCTCCGCTCTGTGCTTTTTCGAGCACACCCAGAGAGTGTGAGGGAGAGCCCAGTATCTCTGTCTTGCCGGAATGGTCAAGGCCTTTCTTTCGTGGGGGGGAAAGATGTAACTCCTGCAGACAAACGGCGCGTGGTTTTTTTTCTCCGCTTTCACTCTCTCTGTCTCTCTGGGCCTAACTTAAAGCTGTAGAGCTTAATGTCCAGCATAAGCAAGAGGACGATTGGGGATACAAAAAAAGGTCATATGGCCAACCCAGGACAGCTATTCAAAAAGAAGTGCCTAGGTGAAAGTATTTAAGGCAGTATTTGAGGACAAATTCACTTGTGAACACTCATTTCCAATGTTACACAGTTAATCACTGGAAGTTATGATGTTTTCATCTTATCTGAATGTCAGCCCACAAGCTGAGATGCAGAAGAAACCTTGGGCTTGTTTTTTTTCTACCTGCTAATGGCAATCTGGTCCCATAATTGCTTTCTTGTTCAACTTCAGACAATATATTGTGTTGGTGATAAGTTTTGTGTTTCCCTGAGTATCCCTTACAAAGAGCAGCCACAGTGCCAAGCTGCTCATGACAACCCCTGGAGAAAAACACCCAAGAAGTGGCACAGTGGCTTCCCATCCTACAGCACAGACTGTCCCAACACCTCTTTTGCAAAAACACACTGAAAATGAAATTAAGAGAAAACAATGGTTCTAAAGCAAAATGTTTGCCATGGGAAAACGAAGGACAGGCAACAATACCATAAATGGGAATAAACTGGTGACAAATCTGTCCCATCCAACCTTTCCTATTCATTGAGGGATGTGCAACCACGGTTCTTTAATGGACATTCACCCTTGGAAGGACAGATGCATAGATCCCACTCTCTTCTTCACAGATGTGAATTTATTCTTTGTAATAATACTCATACCATTAAGAACTTCAGATGAGTTTATTAAATATCACTGAAAAACATATGACACCAGCAATTACAGGGAATCAATGAAGATATTTGCTGGAGTCAATAGCCTAAATTACTAACAAAAAACATAGCCAGTATAAGCAGTTCATCTATACTTCCCTGGGATAAAAATCAGGCCCTGCATCTAAATATGGTATCCGTGGCAACAGCCAATGTTCCAAAAAGGCTGTAGCCAGTTGTAAAACTGCCATAATACAGAAAAAATGGCAGTCTACTCTGAAATGACAAATTGAGTTCATTCAATTCAGCTAATTGAAGGAAAATCTATATCAAAACTGGAAACCATGACAGCTGTGTCACCCCACAGTAACAAACACAATGAGGGTTTGAGATGAACACCTACTATTAAGCCAAAGAGAGTTATCTATGGGCAGTCATGGTTCAGACATCCTGATTAGCCTTAATTAAAATTCTGATGATCAGGTGGCTATGAAAGGAACAAAACTCTTAAAGAATTTAGGCAAGTGCAAAAGGCTGGTGATAGGGTAATAATTAGGAATAATATCTCTTGTTAAATTTAATTCCTTTAGCCTTGAAATTACCATGACAGATTTCAAATTTAGTGACAGTTTTCCAGTCCCTAAAAAGAGCTTAATTATAGTTAAAGACTTTGGGAGAACTGATTCAGATAAAGTTACATGGGGCCCATATCGACTCTGTGGCATGCTTGAGTGGACTCAGATAAAGAAGAAATAGATATCCACTTGTTCAAGAAGCTTGAGACACCACATACCTGAAAGGGTTTTTTTTTTTGAGACACCAAAAAAGTTGGAATAACTCTTTAACTTTCTCTTATAATTAATAACAATCACTCTCATTCAATTTGCCTTTCGACTTCTTGATTTCAGCTGGGACTGAAATCAAGACAGATAAAGCAGCCAAAACTCTGAATAGTGCTGATACTAACAGAACTTCTTAATCACTGGAATTGGCCTATCTCTAGAGCCCGGGAAAGACATCTAGAAAGATGAACAAAATTCAGACCTGAGAATTATTCCTCTGGGTTACAGAACACCTTGTAGAAATCATCGCCGTATTCTATTAACTGCTGTTAGTTTAGGAGAAAATATAAGATACTTAAGAAAATGTCAGCTCCAGAAGTTGTGTCAAATGGAAGAAATATTTCTTTTAATATGCAGTTCATGACAAAGCTCTTTTAGGTTTTCCGGGTCAGGGAACATCTTGAACAATGGATGGATCAGGAAGATGATGAATAGCCTGAAACACTGATGAAGAACATTCTCTTCTCATAGACTCAAACTCAAGAAGATAGATGCTAATATTATTTTAAAGCCACCTTCATTGGATTCTGCCTTCTCTATGCAATCCACTTATATGATCTCATTGTCAGGATAACTGAACACTTTACAGATTTAAAGACATTTATTCTCCCAAGAGCCACATGAAGTAGGAAAATACAGTTGTCCCATTATATGGATTTGGAGCTGTGGCACAGAGGTGCAATGACACACATGGCAAGGCAGGGAATTGAACACAGCTTTCCTAAATCCCAGGCTGTCACCCTAACTGCTGTTCCTACACATTTTATATCAAAATGAGTGGTTAAGCTTGAGTCCCTGCTCTGGGTTTCCTCCTGTCTACGTTAATCTCTGAACACCTTAGCAAACCTGCAAGAGAGCTGCATCAAGAGGATGGAGAGGGTCAGTGGAAGAAGTGCCCCATTTATTTCAGCTTCTTGATCATGACTGAATGGATCACATGCCTCAGGATCCACTGGCAAAGGGTAAATAGCTCCCAGAACTAATCTTTCAGCTGCTGAGAATGGGATACAATGCCTCACAAGAGTACAAATGAGCTGTCAGAGATTATAAAAGCAGGTACAGCCTGGACTCGATGCGCAGGAAAGGGTCATATTTCAGAAGTTTTTAAGGGGTTCAAATTAAAAGCAAGCAAAAAAACCAAAACAAACAAAAAACCCACCCCCCCCCCCCCCAAAAAAAAACAAACAACAACAAATAACCCAAAATTGGCCCTGTGCAGCAAGAGCAGCAAGAAACCCCAAAGCAGTTGTTCTAATATTGCTTGGAGGAGGCCTGGGGAGCCCACAGCTGCCAATCACTGCAAAAAGTCTCCCTTAACTCATTGGATCATGTTTCAGAAGTGATAATTACTCAAGTGATAATTATCCATCCTGACTCCCGCCACTCACTCAAGCTTCGAACCTTGTGAGTTTCTGTGCCTGTGAACATTGGAAAGGGACAAGCATTTGTCCTTAAATGTTCTCTGGACCCAATGGTCTAATGGGTGCTATTCCTAAGCATCTCCATGTAGCTTAGGAAAATAGGAATGGGAATATCTTGGAGGCACTCATCTCTCTCCAAGGTGTGACCAACTTCACTTACATCATTCCTGAAGGACCTCTATTCTGTACTCTGTGATTGCACATCCTCAACTGATTTTCTTTGCCACCCTTTTAAAGGGTTCCAAACCAAGGGATGTGTTGTGCCTTTCTTCAGTGCTGAATGAAGGCTCACAGTCATGGTGCAGCTGTTTTATGGAATTTTCTGTGCCTTTTCACCTCAGATTACTGCAAGAGTCTCACCTGCAGAGTATTCTTAGCTCTGAGCAGTTTTAAACTTGCTTAAAAACTAACACCTCATCAGGGCCTAAACCTAATTTTTCCGGATATAGATGTGAATCCACCATCTGGACCTTGGCATAACCACATACCCAAACATTTTTAGGGAACAGATCAAATGTGGAAGCATTGCCAACAGGCTACTACACAAATAGTTTTGTCTTTCCTGCTGGATGATACAAACATTTCACAAACAGATCCTCTCTTCATCCTAGCTCTGTCAGGACAGATTCATTTCATCATGCATGGAAATTGAAGAATTATTCCAGTTACATGCTCCTAATTGCCACCCCATTCCTCTCCTTGGTTTTCTCTTTCTGTGACCTTTTCCAAGTCATATTTAAATTGGGGGTTATAAAGTCCTTGGAGAAAATTAAGATGGCCCAAGCATCTTATTTACTGAGGCTAAATGTCTTCATTAATCTCACAGCAACTTCTGCCATGTGATGCTGGAGAGGAAATGATGGGATACATTTGAGATGCGATGAGTGAAGGAAGACACAGTAGAAATTATGAGTTTCTGTACCTCCTCTGACTGCAGTAACCACATGGTTGCCAGATTTAAAGCTTTTAAAATGCAGCATTGACCACTGATGAGCACAGCACCATGAGACCAAGGCAGGAGAACACATGAGTCAAGGAGGCACAGTGGTGACAATAAGGATCCTACAAGCCTTACAGTCCAGGGAGGCCTTTAGAGTAACATCACCTATTGCCACCACAAGTAACAGACTGGGACAAGTTCTGAATGTTGCTTCTGCTGAAACCTTTGTCCAAGTAACACCATTTTAAGAGAGGGTCCAAGATTTGTGAATGTACTACAGGGAATCCCACGTTGCTTGGGACAGCTGGTGTGGCAGTGTGTGACAGACCGGAGCCAACGTGCTGTTTTCCCACCTGGCAGTGTGTCCCATCTCCTTTTACAAGACACCTGTGGCAAATTCACCCCTAACAGGAGGCTTTTCTGCTCCCTGAAAGATGAAGATCACAGTCTGTGTTTTTATTTGTGCTTAATAAAATCACTGAACTTTGTGCTCCTCCATTTTTACTACAGAGCTTAACGTCTCTGTACCCCATATTTCCTCTCATGGTTAAACTAAGAAGTCATCATTTTTCTGTTCTGATGCCATCACTTTATTAAAAAAAAAATCAAAGTACCAGTTCCTCATGTTTTGTTATAATAAAAAATTTTCAGTCAGAAATTGGTGCTTGATATAGAATGCCAGGAGAGCAAGATCCCAGCCTGATCCAGCCTTTCCATCACTACAGTGGTAAAGAGACCTTTCCCAGTTCTCTGTGCTATCTCTAGGAAGTAAAAGTAAAGGCTGAACTAAGTTTTAATGAATATGCATGGTCTAGATCTCTGCCAAACTGAAATAGTGTAGTTTGGGCTTATGATTAATTATGGGCACACCAAGAGACTTCTCGCTCAAAAACATAAAGGGAAACTAAAGCTAGAGCAGTTTAATTCAGAAAAAAAGTATGATAAGGATACGATGTAGCTTCATTAAATATAGATGCTGATTCTTTTACTCTGCCACTATTTACCACAAGGCAGAAATCCCAGCCTTTTTCCAGCATGGATGTACTCACACGTGTGATAACAGCAATAGTAAAGCAGCTGATGACACACCCTCCTGAGACACAGCTAAAACTCTCTTACTTTCTGGTGTAAATGCACATGTCTGCAGAAGCTAGTTTATTGCGTCATTTATGTAGAATTCACTTCAGTAGCCCTTGAATTTATTTTCCCATGCTGCTGCAAATTGAGACAGATTGGTCCTCTGCCTTCCCTCCAGACCAGACCCACACGTAGGACAAGCAGGGCTTGGTATAGTTGCACAAATACTGAACAGTTCCATGAACATCAAAGATGAGTAGCAGTTCTTAATTGCTATCACTTGCTTTCATGCCTCTGACTCATTCCTGAACTTTTGTTTTCAAACAATATAATTCATCTCTAAGGCAAAAAGAAAGGGGCACTTCTGGCCATCTTTGAAGGCTTTGTGGCTGGAACATCTTAACAGAGACCAGGGGTTTAATTGCCATTAGTAAACAGTTCAGGAGGGGAAGAAAAACATTAAATAGAAATGTAGACTCCCTTTGATGAAACAGGTCTTAGGTTCTTGCCTTCTGTTTTGTTAAAACTCAGCTCTTTAAGACATACTGGCAGTTATCCTGCAGCCTCTTTATAGAAAAATATTTAGAAGTATAACAACAGCATTATTTCAATATTGACATATTTATACTAGAGAGTACAAGCATGAGAGTTTTTCAGCATGAGCTTGTAAGCAACTAAAAAAAAAGAAAAAAAGTTGAAACATTATGCTCTCTCACCACTACATATTCTGGCTGTGCAGCAGTTTGTGGACAAGCTGCTTTATAGTGCTCTTAAATGAATATTTCCAACCTATTTGCTTTCCCCCTTTGCTGGTACAGAAAGCTCTGTCAAAGTCTTGAATGCAGCTCTCCAGCTTCAGAGAGAGAGCTTAATTCTCACTGGCACATCACCAGATAAAACTGAAACATTTGAGGACTGAAAAGTAGAACCTGATCCCTTCAGAGAATAATTTGACTTTCTAGATGCCTGGAGCACTCAAGAGCCCTAATGGCTCAATGCCCCCTTGCCCAGTGCCCTTTCTGCCCCCAGTATAGCACAGTTGCTCCTGCAGGAGGAAAAGGGGGAGAGCAACAGAGCCCAGGGATGCAAGAGCTGAAGCCAGTGACCCCACAGCAGGGTCTGAGCAAAATCATCTCTGCCCAAAGCAGAGGGGGACCAGCCTGGCCAGAGCACCTGCTGCATGGACCAAGCCTGAAAATGCCAAAGCCAGGTATTGAAAGGTGTAAGAGCAGCCCATAACATGTTCCATCACCGACCTCTTCGCTTCCTGCCCCATGTCACCCTGCCCCAAGCACCAGGCTGCTTACCTCTCCTTCCTTTCCTCCTAAAGCCTTGAGCTTGAGCAGGCTCAGCTTTGCCTTATTAGCTCTCTGCTGGTAGCATTTCCCTGAACTGCCTTTGAACCTTGGCAGGGCATTAACCCCTGAAATCCTCGGCTTTGCCTGGCCCAGCAGGGTTGTCAAAGGACACTGGGAGTGAAGCCTGGCCACCAGGCAGGGTGCTGCAAGTGCCTGGCACAGGGGGAGAGTGTGGAGCACCCCAAGGTGGGGTGTTTTCATCTGTCTTCTCCCTTTGATTGCTCCACAGATAGTACAGAAATTGCTGGCAGAGGAGAACTGCTGCCCACAGAACATGTTTGCAGGGGTTGGGAGGGTGCTGACCCAGCCCTGGGAGCTCAGCACGGCTGTGACTGCTGCAGTGCTCATGGCAGAGAGCTGCACAAGTCTTCCTGCAGTTCAGAAAGGGGAATTTTAACTTCACCTGCTGTTGGGGAGGAAGAAATAGGAAAGCCTTATAGAAATTATTACCTTGCGAAAGATGCTGAAAATATAGAAATTACAAGTGAGATTGAAATGAGGACAAGTTTTGAGATACCAAAACTCAGTTACTGAATAAACTGAAAGACAATGGTATGGCAACCGCAGGTAATCTCCCTCTTTGATTGAACAATGGCCTTCCTTGATTAGACAATGGCCCTTGCCTGCCTGTAGGTCCAAGGGTCAGAGCAGACTTTACTAACTTAGCATAAGGTAAAAAAAGCAGTTTTTAGGGTTTAAAATATAACGCCATATGGTAATACAAGGATGCTCATAGGCTGTATGTAAATGCTATAGAATTTGTATCTTGTCCTAGATTGGTTAGTGAAAATTAGAATATTCAGCATAGAACATGATTTATTGTATTGTAAGCGAGAACCACGGTATTCCGCTTCCCCGATTCCTATATCTCTCTCTCTCTCACCTCTCTGACCTGCTCTGAACCGTGCCTGGCGGTTCATAGCAGGTCTCTTACCCCCAGACTCTTTATTACAATAAACCTCATGCTCTAAGACCAGTCTCTAAAGATCTCTGTCTCCGTCCAAACCGCATCCACACACCGCAGAGGCCATCCAACAGGCACCACAGATTTCTACAACCTGCTGTATTACAAAGCTAGGCATTTGAGTCTTTGGAAACTTATGGGATCTCTCCCAATGGGATGTGTTTTATCCTTCAAAAATATAGAAAATTTTAAAAAACCTGCACAAATTCAGTGTGTCAGCTGAAGACTGAAATTGCAATCTATTTTCTTATTTGAGTTCTAATTTTATGCATGCTGGTACTCACTTATACAGAACATCAGCAAACATTTATCTCTCTCTTAATTTTCCCTATTCCCTATTAATTTCTCTTATGTTCAGTAAATGATCCTTTATGCTTGTTGGTTTAACACTTCCTTGCAAAGTTGTTTTCCCCCATTTTTCCATAAGCCAGATATTTTAATTTCTTGCACTATGCCTCATTTGCCAGTAACAATGATGTATTTTCCCTTTCCCCATGTATTTATTTTTCCTGAGAGATGCAGCCATTCATCACATTCAAATGAAGAATTATTACTTAGCTATTATTATTATTGCTAGTGATGGTATGTAAACAACTATAATGATGTGTGGGCTTGTGTAGGAGCAAAGACCACAATAAACATGTTGCCTTAGGGGGAATGAATGAGGGAAATGTGCAAAGATTTAAGCAGAGCACCCTCTCCTTGCTGGTTTTGTCTCCAGTTTCTTTCTTCAACCCCATGGCCTGTTTCCTTTGGTTTGTGTGGAGCCCTCCCCAAAATACACCCACAAGGACACCTGCCTAGGTACTTGAGATCGTGAATGATGTGAAAAAAAGGGGTTTCACTGATATAATTTGGAATGTGCATGGGTGTGTGTGATGAGCAAGGAGTGCTGTAAGTCTGTGAGAAAGAGAAGAGGAGCAGAGATACATTACAGAGATGATGGCACAAACAGGCTGCAGGACAGCCTGGAATGAAGCTTTGGAGGCTACTGCAGGGTCACTTTGGGTGCTGGGCATAGCAACAGCGCTTCTTACTCTGGTTTCCTTCTCTGTGAAACTAGCATTTTTCATTTAAATTCCTAATACATAAATAGGATTACTCTGAAGTGATGAGGCTCTGATGTTCAGTTCTCTCAGAAGTGGAAAGAACCATCAATAAATTGTGTATTTGCTCAGCTGCTGAATGGCAGTTGGGCTGCCAGGTGCCAATGACTTTGTCTAGAGTAAGCAGGTAGGTGGCAGGGAGAAACAAGCCCCACACTAATTTTTAAGGACTTTAGTTATGCTTGCCGGCAAAGAAAAATCAGCAGAAAATTGGGAGGGAGCATGAAGAGAGCCAGAATTGAATGGAAAAAACCCAGCTTTTTGGAGACCCATGAAGAAAATTCAGGCTAATAAAGAAAGCTCAGTCTTTTTAGTCTCTGCTGCCAGCAATTTACTGCCCTAAAAATGAAAGCAGTTGGCTTTAGACAGAGCACCCCTGAAGATAGTAAAATTTCAGTATCATGTATTAGCCTGGATTTCCTTCAACCAAGTGGGAGGTGAGCAGAAGAAAGAGGGATCAGCTGGGTCATCCCTGGTCCCCTGGGGACCCCTGCGGGTGGGACTGTCCCAGAGCCACCCTGAACTTGCAAAAGTTGCTTTTCCAAATGAAGATCCAGCCTTGCTGATGTTGGAGCCTTGTTGCATTTTCAGTATGTAGTGCTAACCCTTTCCTGGTTCTTAGTTTCCTTTCTAAGTTTCTTTTTCTAAAAGCCTTGGGTTTGAGTTTGTTTTTTTAAACCCCAATAATGCTCAACCATGAGCACTGTGAGCAAACCAATCAAAGGAAAATCCACTTAGGATCTCCAAAGACCTTATCATGCAGTTTTTGTAAAGAGCTGACAAAAGGGGAGAAATAACTTAAAACATATTTTATGAATTCGGGAGCCAGTTCTGAGAAAAATATTTTAGCCTTTCTTCTCCAAAAAGAGGGCTTGAAAGTGTAAGAAAGATGGAGAAATGAAAAAATCATCTGTGTCAGGGATATGGCAAATTGCTAACCAAACACTTTCAAGATTTAATGTATATCACAGCCCTAAAAGCTTTCACATTTATTACAGCTATTTTGAATTCCTTACTGTATTTTGAAAGAGCTTCCCTGGTTTAAAACACCGTTCAGATCTTCTGTCACTTTTGTTCCCACTTGCCTTTCAACAGCTAGAATAATATATGTAAAATAACATATGCCCACTGCATTTCCTGCATTTCACTGAGGCACAGACCAAGTCCAATATTTTTCATAATGCTGATGGTGCTGCCCCTGGATGGTGGCTTCTGTCAGTCATCACTTAGCCAACGTGATCAGAGCAAAAAATGAACTCCAGACTGAAGAAACTCAGTGAAATATTTTGTTTGCTATGACTTACAGGGGACTGGGAGCAAAAACAACTGTGCCCACTGGTGCCACGCAGCAGAAGACCAGAGCTGACCACTGCCTCTATCTGCACATTTCAACAGCAAACATCAAAATGCAGAGACCTGAGGGGAAAAAAATAGCTAGATCTGAGGGCTCTAGATTATTGGAGTTGAGGGACAGAGATTAGTCCTCCTCTGATAATCACACCTTCAAAAATTCTTCCATATTGGGGATATTCACTATAATATTCTCCCCATTCTTCCATCATAGCTTTGCTACTTTCATTTGACTTTTAGCCACTTTAACTCTCCATCCCTTCCTCCTAAAAAGACCTTTTTCTGTTTATTTGTTTGCTTGTTCTCTTCCACAAGATCCTTCAACAAAATCACAGGCTGTCAAAAGCAAAGGCGCCGACACTTCTGAGCCCTCGCTGCTTTGCCCGGTAATTTATGAAAATGGAAGAGCCTGTTTCAGGCATAATCCAATTTGTCCTCTCTCAGCATCATAAGAACATTTGGAGCCAGATAAGACAATTATCACACGGATCTTTAATACCTGCAATTTATAGCTAAAAGCTTTATTCTGATAACTTTGTTTTCAAGTGCCACATGCTCGAGCACAGGCAGCAGAACCCTTCATGCAGCAGTGCGCCCCGCACGGCCCTGCCATGAGGGAATTTTTGGGAGCAGACAAACTCAGAATGTGAGAGCAGAGAGTGCTTTGCTCCTAGGGGGAAAGGGGCACAGGGCAGGCAGAAGGCGAGGCTCAGCTCCTCACTGTGTGGTGCCAGGTGGCTTCCCCAGGAGCAGGTAGGGAGGTGCTCAGTGGTCCCAGCACCTCCAGCGTGGAGGAGGCTTTGGAAGGCACACACAGAGAGAGCTGCTGCTGAAATGTGCTTCCATGATTACTTAATTTTCAGTTGCCAAATGGGACCTGAATATGTTACCTTGCAGAGCAGGGGGCCATGGTTTAACCAGAGACATACCAGACAGAGCATCAAAAAGTCAATATTTTCCAGAGAGCTCAGCAAAGTTGCTGGCAAGCCTGCAAACATTTACTTTTTAACATAATGCTTGAATACTGATAACACAATGCATAGCAGCTCATTAAAAAAAAAAAATCTGCTTTCTAATTGAATTACTGGCTCTTTATCATTGTTTGTGACTCAGTGCACATAAATGAAATATTCTAATTATTTCATGATAAGAAAGGAAGATGGGAACTTATGATTTCATCGTGTGGAATGGTCTGTGACTGGTGTCACGAATGGGTTTAGGAGTTAAATAAGTCCTTTCCTACTGCCCAGGCCTCTGATAGCAGGTAGCAATCTTATCGAGATGACCAGCACCTCAAAATCCCCTCCCGTTCGCAAGTTCTTTTAATAATGACTGATTCTGTCTATTATATAACAAATTATTTATTAATAGACAGGAAAACTATTGACTATAAGACTTAAAACAGAACTAATAATACTACACAGGAATAAAAATAAGAAGGATAACTACTAGTAGATTACATACAGTGCACGATAAGGTACCATTTAATTACAGCTAGCGAAGAAATAGTATAAACTTAGGATTCAATGCATCTTACCATCCAATTGTTGGTGTAGCACATCGATTATCCTTTCCCTCAATCTCTGGAGAAGTAACCACAAGCCCGCGTCCGGACTCGGGGAGAAGTCCCTTACACAGCTTCATGGTGTGTGTGTATAGAAACTTCTGCCTCAAGGATAATTTGTGTATCTTTTATAGCATAAAACGGTGTCTCTTGAGTCATCACTTTTCTTTATCTCTTCCTACACTTGTTTTTCCAGATGTATGGCCTGAGCCTCCTGGCGCCAGAGAAAATCCTGCTGAGTCCTTCGACTCCAGTGTTATCTCTGGTGTTCCCATTAGCTCTGGTATGCAGGAAGGAAAAGGGGGGGGTCGGAGTGTCCTGCCACAACTGGGTCTATCTTCAAATGATAAGGTCTGATCTGATAAAGAATTAGCTTGTTTCACTTATACGAGTCGGAGTATTTTGAAAGCAAACATCAGACACTTTCTAGATCAATTTAATGTGCAACCTTTGAGCATTATTAGTGTTTGCGTTTGGTCAACAGTGAAAAATAACTATATTTGACCACACACTGTAGATTTACAAATTTTAAAAGTGAGATATTTTTGTAAGGAAAAAATTAATTTCAAAATATTTGTAATTCTATAAGACAAAGGCAAAAGAGTTCAAGGCCACACTACTCCTCATAGCTATGCATCTAGGGCACTACCCTTCTTTCTTATCAATCCAAAGATAAGAATATTTTTTAGCAGCTACGAGTTAAGGCTCTTTGATGTTTATGTGCTTCTTTGGTGAATTTTACTGGGAAGATCTTATATCTAATGTTATTTTAGCTATCTCTTGATATATCCAAGCCATCAATAATATCTCAGCTCAGAAGGTCTGTGGTGCATTTCTTTAGGGACTTCATTGGTGGAAGATATCCTGACTCAGTACATGGGCTACTTTTGATGCATCATTCATACATACAATATTCAACTCTACATCACAGGCTTGTTGGGGGGTGTATTTTGTGTAGCAATTTATTACAGTGTTCCAAAGAGTGTTTTAAAATTAAAAGGTTTTATTTGCATATGTATAACATTAACTAAAGACTTTCAAACAATAAAAACCTTGCTATCAATTCATGCCCATATGACCAATTAGCTTTTTCTCCATAGATAATTTGACCTGCAAATTACCCAGGATGTTCCAGAGCAAACAGTCAGGGTGAGTAAAGGAAGCCAAGAGTGCAGAGTGTGGAGATGAAAGAGGGAATGCTTAGAAGGAAGGAAGAACTGCTCAGGTTTGGGATAAGTCCTCGAGGAATGGATTGAGCTTCTCAGAGGATGGTGCTTATCTCCGACACCTTTGCTTTTTCAAGAATCTGCTGTGGCTCAGAGTCAAAGTAGATAAAAATCCTTGTGTTAGCCTGCTCATCCCAGGGGAAATTGGTCACATTTAGCCAGAAATAAAAATTTCAATGAGTAAATGATGAAATGGGAATTCTACCTTTTCTGGAAGGTGGTATTTGGCCCTCAGACAGGCAGAGATTATCCATTCTCTATGCTTCTTATTTATAACTTGAGGAGCTGACAGCTCTTCTAAAAGCAGACTGAGGGGTTTTAGACAGTCTGAGGTTTAAAATTAGGCACTGGAACTAATAGGCTGTTATTGTCTCGTAATTATATTTGAAATGATGCTCTTAACTCTTTTCTGAAACATCACCAAAGGAGTCAGGACACTAACTTCGCCTGCAGCAGCAGAGATCAGCCACAGCATGACCTGAGGGTTTCCTGACTGCTGCTCTTCCTAACTCCCTCTGGGTGCCCCACAGAGGCCCCAGCTCAACACCAACAATCCACTGGGTGAGGCTATTCCTTCAGCTGCAAACTGAGATCAAGGGATGCTGCTTAGGATTGCTGCTTGGAGTCCCTGCTGGGAGGCACCACTCCTGATTTGCTTCTTCCTTGCCCTGGGAGCAGAGGAAGCAATTTGTTGTTGGCTCATCTTAGCAGATCCTTACAGAACTTCCAGCAGTGGTTCAGGTGCTCTGGAATGAGCAGCATGGCTCTGGAGCTGAGTCCTGCCAAGCAAAGGCTTTCCTCTGCCACCCTCCTGGTGGAGAGGGAAGATGTAGAAATCTTTCCTTCATCTTTCTCATGGCCTGGAGATCTGAGCAAGCACATTCTCATGGAGTCAGGCAGTACCAGCCTCCTGTAATCAGAAGGAAGAATAAAGGGCTGTAACTCAAGTCCTTTTAGTTATACAAGGCATTTAGGAGGTTCAGATTTGAGGGGTTTTTGCCCAAGCTGCTGGAGCTGTGACCTTAAAGGTATCGCCTTGACAACTTGTTCTTTTTAATAAAGCAAAGTCTGGTGGAAGGGAGTTAACTTACATGGGCTTTCATTCTCTGAGCTCTGTCATCAGTGCACCAGACTCGCTTATTGAATTCCCCTGTCGATAGAGCAACCAACTGCAGCACATTCACATCCAACAGCCCAAATGAAGCACCTGTTCTCAGTTACTTGAGGATTATTTTCTCTTTTCCACTTAGTTTCCTTTCTTTCTCTGCTTCTGGCTTCTGCTTCTCCTGGCACCAACACAAGTACTAGGAGCTCCAGTTGGGGATGCAGTGACCTTAAACAGCCCTTTTATTTGCTTAGTGCTTTTGATAGTATAAGGGTTAAAAATTATTTCGGGTTGTAATAGGTTGTGGGAACAGTAGGTAAACCTTAGGTGTTGTCTTTGTTAGGTAGAAGTGTGGTCATGAGAACTGCACCTGTTCTCATGTGTGGGTTTTGCAATAATTGCCCTTAACAAGATGATTGTTTAATAAAAACAAGTAAGAACGATAATTCAATTATAACAATAATGAGAAACGTTAGGGGGTAGTTGGATAAAGGGGGCTGCGGCTTATGCCTGGGTGGAAACAATATATGTAATAGAAATGGTAAAGTCATGCTCAAGTTCAATAGAACAATATTGAATTGACAATTAACTGCTGACGGTTATGTAAGGGACAGTATAAAGCTGCATCCATTGCAGATCCATGTTGGAATCGATTTGGGTATGGTACCCCGATTCCCAGAGCTCTTCAAATAAAAGCACCTGCATATAATCATTCTGTGATTATGTGTTTCTATGCTAACACTTTAACTTTATTTCCCTTGTCTGCTCTTTCAGCTGCCTCTCTGTCATTGGAAGTCCCATTCAAAACAATCTGTACAACCTAATGCAAGCCAACATGATTTTTTATGGTAGTGTGCTATAAAACCAACAAATGAAAAGGAAAAATAATCAAATTCCAGGGTGGTCTCTTGGGCTTACCGGGTTCTGCCATCAGAAGTAGCATTGAACATGCAAAATGCTTGAGCATATGAGTACCCTAAAGAATGAAGAAGATCCCTCAAATTCACCTCTACACCTGGGCCATGTGGACCCACAAGTCCTTAGTCACTGCCCAGAGGAAGAGTGGAGGACTCACTGCTTTTGCAGTGCCAAACACACAGGTTGTGGTCTGACCCAGAAGATTATTTTATTTCTCCAGCTCCTGTGCTGGAATAGAGCAAGGAATGAGATCTTTTAGAGTGTCTAGGAATGGATATTATGGGTTAATTAATGCTTCAGCAGAGGTGATATATAAGGGAGAGTTATATGTATGTTTAAGGTGATTCATGCTGCCTCACTGGATTTAAGTCTAATGGGAAACTTATTTCACTGTATTTATGGGTAACGTCCATCCATATCCCAGACATCTCTCCAGGGAGCCTTCTCTCCACGGCCATCCAACTCCTTTGAAGAAATATGAACTCGTCAGTACCTATCTTGGCTGTAAATCTGCAATTAAGAGAACGCTCCATTTACTTCTCTGCCATGCCAAGATGCTAATTCCTGGCAGGTTCCTTCAGCCAACAAACCCCTCTCCCCTCCCTGCTGCAGCCACACAGTCTGCCACCCCCACCCAGGGCAAAAATACCTTTCACAGGGGAGCTGCATCTCCCCAAGCTGACTTTGCAGCTCTTTTCTCCCACTTCTCAGAGCCACTGGACACCTGGATGGGACAAATCTGAGCCTGGGCTTTGGCTGGATGAGCTCCTCCCTGCTCCCAGCACAGCCAGTGCTGCCCTCCCTCATCCTCATTTCCCTTGTCCTTCCCTTGAGGTTTGATTCACTCCTGCGCTCAGGCAGAGCCATTTTCACATTGGACCTTCAGGGCTATCTTTTTTACGTGACATTATGTGATTAATTTCCTGCTGAGGAGGAAGGAATAAAACAGTGACACAACAATCTGTTTAAATTCCTTTTCCTACCTTCTTTTTTTTTTCCTTTTATTGTTTCTTGGTTTATGCTAAGCCTCAAGAAACTGCTGTCTAGTAACCCTCTGCCATCTGCTGTGCTGCTATCAAGAAGGAGCAATGCCCAGAGATGGTTTGTCTTCCTTCTTTTTCCCTTTCCCCTCTGCCAGGAATTTGAATGCTCTCAGCTCCCTTTGGGCATATTCTACCTCCACTGATTCAAGGACCACAAAGGTCTGGGCTGCTAAATTAATGTGCAGGCACAATAACATCAAACTAGTCAGAGCTCAGCATCATCCTATTTATATTTATATCCTATAAATATATTTGTTGTATAAAGATACAGGAATGCCTGCATGCAGTCGTGCACAAGAGCATGTAAACAACCTGAGCACAGGTTTGGGGGCAGAGAGAGGCAGAAGGAAATTAAAGGAGAAATGCAAACTCTGGTGCACATTCCCCGGAACAATCCCAGACCAGAGCCCTAAGTGCAGCATTGCTGGGTCATGATTAAAACACAGAACTTGCTCTCACTGAAACAGGAGTTAAAAGCCACCAATTCAGAAGACTTCCTTGTCTGAAATGAAGCTTTCAAAATAGAATTACAGAGAAAACTTAATAAAATGAATGCTTCAATGAAACCACAAAGGGTTTTCATTGCATTAAGAAACACCTTCAAACCCCATTTTTCCCATTAGGCAAGTAGTGGGGATGCAACCACAGTCTGGAGGTATCAGTGATGCTTTTGAAATGTGCTGGGGGCTTGGTGCATGTGAATGTGTCTGTGCCTTATGGAGCACAATAGGTTCCTGACCTATTTGGATGCCAGACATTAATATATAAATATTAAATAATGGTTAAACTGCTACATCAATTCAATATCTTGACAAAAACCTTTGACTGAGGCTTTTTTTCAAACCAGAAAGATTTAGGCTGTTTTTCCTTTGGGACAGTTTTATCTAAGTGTAGTGCCAAGTTTACCCCATTAGAGCTCTTCGTTGAGTCGAGCTGGTGTACGTGTTGAACAAAGGAAAGTGCAAAGATTTCTTAAGGCAACAAAGACAAATCTTACTCTCATCATGCCCCTGTAACTGCTCAGCCTGAGCTGCAGGAGGTGGCTGGGGCTGAGTGCAGCATCCCAGCATCATCTCACAGGCTGGTGGCACCAGCCACGGGCTCGAGCAGGGAGCAGGAGGGCAATTTGGCAGCTGAAGGCAAGCAGTTTTAGCAACAAGTAATGTCTGCCCTCCCTCCAGGTCTACAGGGAATCACACTGGTGCAGATGGCTGGGAAAAGAGAAGGGAAAACAGCAATGAAGTCAACCAAATTCACATAGGGAGAATAGAGGAAGAGTGACTGTACCCTACATCAGTGTGGCTGCAGGGGCTTTGGGCCATCAAGGTAGGTTTGGCTGGGATGAAGGGGAGTGAACTTGGGGATGAGGATGTGAGGAAAATTACAGCATGCCAAAGGATTTAAGCTCTGTTTGTCACCACTGTCTGTCTCAGTTGGTTCCTTGGCTTATTTTATTTTATAGCCTTAGAGTTTGTGTCTGACTCAGACTCACCCATAGAGAACCCCACAGCTCACTGATAGCAAAACCTAGTGCTACCTTCCTCCTTTGAATCCTGTGTTAGTACAGACAGTGGATCCCCAGGACCTGCAAGGCTGTGACAGGTCAGTGTTGGAAGGCCTTGATTTATTGGGGTGGTGGAGGCCGGGGGGAGGAGGGAGGAGGAGCAGTGCAGGAGGGTTGGCTGCCTGTGTCCCTGACTGTCACAGAGTGCAGCCCTGCCTGTCCTGAGACCCAGCCCTGGCTACAACACCTCCATTTGCCCTTCCCCTTCTGTCCGGGCCAAGCTCTGGGCCCGTTCTCCAACACAAGTTTTCCATCCTGGTGCTTTGAAGGCCTACTGGTATTTAATTTTCCTGGCACAGGCACTGCCACAGTGATCTCTGCATACAGGTTTTCTTGGGAATAACTTTGGGTTATGATTTTGTCCTGGTTTAGGGCAAATATTTAGGAGGAAACCTCTGGGGGGGTCTCCTCTAGGAAGAGCTGATTCCAATCACCCCTCCCCCTACCGGTCCGGGAAGAATTTCCTTAGAGAAAAGTGGAAAAAACTATTTATTTAACAAATAGAATATTCACAAGCATAGAAAACAAATTTGGATAATATGAAAATAATGAAACCTCTCCTTCCTCTGAAGAGATGGTAGATTCAGAGTCCGTCTGAGTCCGGTTCAGTTCTCCAATGGGGAGGGGGGGAGGCAATTGCCGAGCCCGGCTGCAGAAGTCGGCGAGGGGGGGCCCGCCCCGGGGTTCCCTGGTGTACTGGGCCCACGCGATGCCAGCCAGTCCCAGGAAGAGGAAAAAGGAAAAAAAAATTCCCAGCAAAAGAAACAAAGTCTCTCCCTGCAACAAAGCCGAGAGAAATCCGAGGAAACCCTCCGCTGTGAGCTGTTCCAGCACCCACACCAGAGAGAGCGAATGAGAAAAAAAAAAAATAATGCTGCCCCGCTGGAATGTCTCCGCTCTCGCAAGGCCTAAGCGATAAGATGTGACTCCTGCAGACAAATGGCGAGTGGTTTTTATTTCCTCCACTTTCACTCTCTCTGTCTCTCTGGGCCTAACTTAAAGCTGTAGAACTTAATGTCCAGCCTAAGCAAGAGGACGATTGGGGATACAAACAGGTCATATGGCCATCCCAGGACATTCCACCCCTTATCCCCATATCGTCATTTCAGTACCTA
>JAHLSL010013672.1:147487-158893 GCA_025920805.1 Petroica traversi | reverse complement strand
CATCGGTGAGATTAAAGTTTTCACCTTCAGGCCAATTTGTAATTATCCCCAAAATCCCAGGACACAAGGGTACATCACTGGTTGCTCCTGAGGCAGCCCAATGGGTTCCCCTCTTTTGTTGTTGTTCCATCCAGCAGCCATTTCTCCATGGTAATGACTTTTGGAAACGTGGAAAATGTTTCATAGTTTTGATACCATCCTCAGTCTCAGTTTATTGGCCAGGTGAAGCACATGAACTGCCCATGCAAAATACAAAATGGGGCTACTGGTGCAAGTACAGTGTGAGCAGACCAAAGGGGTGCATATATGACTTAAAACAACCAAAGCAGGAAGTTTTAAATGCAAAGAGAAGCAAAAGGTAAATTCAGCAAACAACTGTTTCCTAAGGATGGCTTTAACCATCCCAGAAATTTAAGGTAACATCAGAAAAAGATATGAGCACATGAAGACAAAGGGAACTTCTGTTTCCTTTTAGTGCCCTTTTGCTGGGTTTAGGACTGGCAGTACAGACATTCAGAAAACTCAGCTCATCCACTGTGCAACATCATAGCTGCCGACTTGTACCAGCTGGGAAAGCATATTCTGTCCTGTTCTGTTCTTCTCAGCTCACATTTCCTGGCACAGGTAATTCATATACTGACTCTGTGCCCTACAGCAGCAGCATGAGCAGAAGTGGAGGATTTTTTTGTTTGTTTGTTTGTTTGTACAAATGAATGAACATTTCTTGTCTGTTTTATAAAATCAAAAGGCTGGAAAGAACCTCAGCATCTCAGCAATTTACTCTCTCTAGTCCTTTCCCCCATGAAAGCTCAACCATGGCTATGGCACTTTTGATAAATATTTATCCAGCCTCTGCCTGGAGGCCTCCAGCTGTGGAATCTGTACAGCCTCCCCAGGAAACCCTCATCCTTGCCATTAGAAGGTTTTTCCTCCCATTTAGTCTGAATCTTCCTTGCTGAAGTTTAAGCCATTCCTCTATCTGGAAAGAAGAAAATATTATTTTCTTCCTCTTCTCAGCAACCTTTATAAGTCTCTCACATTAAGTAGAAGATCAGGCAGACACAGCAAAGGCAGAAGCAAAGGTTGAAGCAAAGGCAGAAGCAAAGGTTGAAGCAAAGGCTGAAGCTTTTTCTGCCCCTTTTGGCAGTTCTCCTCATCAAAGTTAATTAAGTGTAAGTACTTTCTCCCAGTGCAACAGGCATGTAGCTAACATGCAAGTAGGCTTTGTGCCATCTGAGCAGATACATAAGTATGTAGGCAAGAAAAAGCCATGTCTGAGAATCAGGCATGAAAAAGGAATTGAAATTTAGACAGAAACAAACAAGTTATTTTTAGTATCATAATTTTACCAGATATGAGCAGAAATTTATGTGGGTACAACATCTTATGAAACCAGGATGTTTCATTTTTTTCCCCTTCTCCATCATTCATCTCTTTGAAATCAGAATTCTCTAAGTCACTACCAGCACTACCAGCTGGAGATGCTGCACTGACTGGCACAAATATTCCTGCAGCAGGTGGGAGATGCTCATCTCAAGGACCACCAGGCAGGGACAAATCATTCAAAATCTAAGCCACAGCTGGCAGGAACCCCTTTCAGAGTGCCAAAGTGAATGTCTCTGGCTGTCATCCTCAGGAACATGGCAGTAGTCTCTGACTATAATCAGGCCTGTCCAGCCTTCCCAGGTGTCCTGGTTTAGGGCAAATTTTAGGAGGAAACCTCTGGGGGGGTCTCCTCTACGAAGAGCCGATTCCAACCACCCCTCCCCCAACAAGTTCAGGAAAACTTTCCTCAGAGAAAAGTGGAAAAAACTATTTATTTAACAAATAGAATATTCACAAGCATAGAAAAATTTGGATAATATGAAAACAATGAAACCTCTCCTTCCTCTCAAGACATGGTAGATTCAGAGTCCGTCTGAGTCTGGTTCAGTTCTCCAGTGAGGGGGCCAATTGCCGGGCCCAGCTGTAGAAATCGGGGGGGCGGGGATTCCCTGGTGTCTTGGGCAAATGCGATGCCAACCAGTCCCAGAAGGAGGAAAAAGGAAAGAAAAAAAAATAAACAGCAAAAGAAACAAAGTCTCTCCCTGCAAAAAAAGCCGAGAAAAATCCGAGGAAACCCTCCGCTGTGTGCTTTTTCGAGCACACACCAGAGAGAGTGAGTGAGATAATGCTATCCTGCTGGAATTTAGCCTCTCAAGAACTTTTCTTCGTGGGAGTAAAGATGTAACTCCTGCAGACAAACGGCGCGTGTTTTTTTCTCCTCCGCTTTCACTCTCTCTGTCTCTCTGGACCTAACTTAAAGCTGTAGAGCTTAATATCCAGCATAAGCAAGTGGGACGATTGGGGATACAAAAAAGTCATATGGCCAACCCAGGACACCAGGTCCCAGGAACAACAGCCCAGTCTAGTTCCAAGAGCTGTGTGGAGATAACAAGAACCAATGAGGCAGCAAGTGGTTCCAGCTGAGTTCATCGCGTCTTTCCCCAAAATAATCTGCTGGACAGCTGTGAGGAGGAGAATCTCATCTGGCTGCAAATCAACATAAGCAGGGGAGATGGGATGTGGAGTCAGGCAGAGAGGCTGTCGTGGACTATTTATGGTTCTCAGTGGATGGACAACTTTCCTAAGTTAATAACCCTGCAGCCAGAGCTTTTTTTTGCTACTTCAAGAGCAACAAAGCACATCTGGTCTTGCTTCCCAGGCTGGTAAGTACTGAATTGCCAGGGAGATAGTGTTCTTGATGCTAAGAGGACTTTTTATCTTGTTTTGCAGTAAATACCAATATAATCAAGAGGCAACACTGGGGAAAGAGAGTTTGTCTGTCAAACAATGCTGTATTATGAGGCTTTGAGGACGCCCTTCTCTGCAAGGCTTTGCAGGAAGGAAATTTCTGTCTGTCATAGCCTGAGAGCTGCAGGTGTGTGTCAGACCAGGACTACAGAGAGAAGAGAGCAATTCTGATTGAAATGTTTTTACATTTACATTTTACATACATGCTGTCACACACAACAACTGTTCCTTTTGTCATCCCATATTTCTGAGGTGGTCACCCACCTTTGGTGTTTCCCTTGCAAAGTCTCTTCACAGAGTGGATGTTTGGCCTGAATGGCCCCTGGAAATAATTTTTATTCCTAATTGCAGGAAGAGATAAAGGAGATTCTGAGTTTTAAAATCACTCCCAAGGGTCACAGCCAAAGTACTGAGGCTTCCCAGAGTTTGGTTTGTGGGTTGGATGGAGCACCCAGCAATTATCTGCTGTGTTGAATGAGCTGTTCCTATCACATAACATTTCTGTGCATTAAGCTGATCAGTGGTGACATAAGTGGGATACTGGGGAGTGCATACTTGGACTCCTGATACTTTGCACAAAGCAGACATGGATAATTGAAAAGGATGTTCTCATCCACAAAGCACTGCAGGCCACCTCATCATCCCTGTATTTCCGTTCCTCCTACTTTGCTAAATTGGAAGAGAGGGCACTGCTTGCCTCCTGCTGCTCTTCCCACTTCTCTCTTTTGTGCCACTGGCAGCAAAGCTCAGTGTCAGTGGATGATCAAGTGGGATATGTGCATTTTGCCTCTGCCATCAAACTATGTCACACTGGCTGGGCCCTGGGTGGTCACACAGGGCAATCCTGTCCTCTGATAAAATCCAGCTGAAGACCACCAGGAATCACATCTTGTTCCTGAAGGCAGCTTCCCTTCCTTCTGGCTTCTAAATGTTTCTGCATTTGCATTTGGATAAAACAGTTCTCATTGCACACCAGGCCAGGTAAGAAAACAATCCCAAAAATCCCAGCCAGAGGTCAGGGATGCAGGACAAGAGCTTGGACCTCCATGGGGTGGACCCCAGTCCACTGGACCATCATGCACACTCACCTATTCCCATCCTCTGCTCAGTGACCAGAGTAATTGTGCTAAAAGAAAGGGAGAGAAAAGCAGAAACACTGAGTTCAGCACCGAGCTGCTCCCACCAGGCACAGGGACAACCAGGGGAGCAGCTGTGCTGCCTGCCCCTGGGATATCCCAGGGAAGCTGTGAAGCTGGTACCCCTTAAGTGCCATAATCTACAAGATCAGCCCAGCCCTGGCTCTGCCTGGCCCCTATCAATCCCCAGCCTGGGCTCAGGGGAGCTGCAGCTCTCTTCCAAGATGGTTCTCTGCTGCATATTTTGACTGGAAGGTGTGATTAACTCCGAATGTGAAAATGTACTTAGGGGTTGAGGAATAAACTCAGGGGAGATGAATGTAGTGAGACATGCTATTATTTAAAAATACCCAGGATGATTTATGCACCTTCTGCAGCTCTCATGCACCCCCTCACTAATGCTTATGCATTTATGGACTCCGGTTTTCAGCTGGCACTGAGGTGTTTCTGCCTTGAGGAGCAGGAAAAATGGTTCCTGACACCGAACTGAAGCTCATAACCCACTATAAACCCAGTACTGCATGTTCCTGGCCTTCTTCCACACTTCAAGAACTTAGAAGCATGCAGCAAAATGACCAGGCCACAGGTTTACAACAGTCAGGAGGAAATATTTTTCCCCCGCCGTGCATAATTGAGTGACTCTCTGCCATGGAATTATGAAGACTGAAAGATAAATAAATTCATGGATAGGTTGGACAAATTTATAGAAGACAGGACCAAGTAATGGCTATTAAATGGGATGATCGATATGTGATTGCTGCTTAGAAAATCACCAAATTCTGGTTGCAAGAAGGAGCAGAGGAGCTAGATTCTTAGGGAAGTGCTGCTCCACATATTCTCCAGCTCATACTCTTGTTTAAGCACCTTGTTTAAGGCATGAGCTGGGGATGGAAGGATGACTGATCTGATTCAGAATGGGCACTGTTTAAGTTTCTCCCCCAGCCTGGTCACCTCCCCTCAGGCACCATCCAGTCCTGGCTCTGACACAGCCCAAACCTGCAGTGGAGTCACCTGGCATCAGAGCCAGGGTGAGCATCACTACCAGAAAGAGGCTCTTCAGCAGCAGTGAGCCTTAATTCTGCGAGGAAAATAAATTATAGTATTCATTTTGGGGGTTATAAAGCCAGTTCATTCTGCAGATATAAACATTATAAGATAAAGTGTAAAATAAATCATTAAAAATGGGAACACGGCAGGAGAAGAAAAGAAGAGAGGAGAAAGGAAAGGAGAGGTAATGAATCTGGAAGGACAGATAAGCAGCTGAAAGACGAAAGAGGAAAATAAAATCAGAAAACAGACCTGCAGTGGAAGGAGAGTGCCACAGAAATACACATTTGAGGGGCAAGTTCATTTGGTGACTCAAGTCAGTGGATTTAATGTTACCTGCAGATTTACAGCTTAAACTTTCAAGGGAGTAAACTTCTGAGTGATTGCAATGTCATCTAACCTTCCAGAAAGTGGTTAATGTATATATACACACATAATATGTGATTTTACTTAGGCATACATGCACACACTATTTTAATATATATACACACACACAGAAATTTTTAGGACGCCAGATGAACAAAAAGCTTTTTGTGAAAAGTATGAATGTTTGTTGTTGTCAAAGAGGGAAAGCTACACGCGTTTCATCTGCTGTTATTTCCCAGCCATGCTGGAGGTATATCACCAAAAAAATGTTACCCAACAAAGCCTGGGAATGTGACAACTGAGTAAAAGCTCTGCGAAAGCAGACTGAATGATTTGTAAATTAATCTGAAACGAGACAAGTATGTCAAACATACCCATACACAAGCACAACAAATTTTAAAATTCAATGCTATGTCACTGGTGATGGCAGTTTCTTGAGAGGCACAGCCATGGGGGGAATGTTCTAAAGCTCCAATTCCCTGCACACAGCTCCTGCCTGCACCTGGGCTGGAGATGGGGTGGAGAGAGGAAATTCTTTTGCTCACATGCTCTGCAAGTGCATAAGCCATTGCTTTATAGCAGCAAGGTTTCCTCTGACCTTTAGATATTGCACATCAGAAAATGGCACCTCATTATGCAGCTGCAAGAAGTTGGAGTAAACGGGCTTTTTCCACTGTTAAAAAACAGAACAAAAATAAAACCCACAAAACAAACAAATCCAAACCTGTCCTTCAGCCAAGATATATTTGGGTCCTTTCCTTGGTACAAATCTTTCTCTGTGGAGTAATAGAGCTCAGTGAATAAAACCTGCCCCTCCTTCCTACTTCACTCCGAAGTGGAGATGATTAAAATGCACCATTTATCTTGGTCCCCTCTGCACAGGGCCGACTGCTTCGAGGAGAAGGTGCAGTATTGCTTAGCAAGGAAATTCCAACAAGGATGTGGCACAGTTTCTTAGGACCAAATCCAATTAAAACATTTTCATTTTCGTCTCCTGACCACCCAAAGTAAAGCAGAGAGCATCTAGCTCCGGAGCACTTCAAAGCATTGTTTAATTGTATGAATATTTTAAGTGTAACACAAGAGAGACAGATCGTCTGCTGCTTTCAATTAGCACAGCTTCACAAAGTCAGAGACATGCACACCAGTGAGGAGACTGGCCCCAAATGGGGTTTAAGAAAAAAAAAAAACACACCAAAAAGCAGAATAGCGCAGTACTAGAATTCAGCTTTTGCAGAACATTTAAATATTTCTAGTGCCGCTCCTCTGAGTGATGCTCTATATAGGGCTGAAATTTACAGATATCTGATTTTAGGCATCATCCCTGACTGGCAGGGCTAACCTTGCTTGCAGCTGGTGAGGGTGCAGCCTAAACACTTTCTGAGCAATGCAGAGCTGAACATCACCTTGTCCTGCCTCAGAACCCCTGGCTGTAAGGGAAGGTGCATCCCCACCGACACTGGATCACCCATTTCTGAAAGTCTAAATTATCCAGGATTTAGCAGAAAAGAGAATTCACATATCACTTTAAATGTGGCACAGAGTCCTGGGTGTTGGAAGGCAGCCTCGTCTCCAGCGTGTCATGTATTGCTCTGGGGCTCTGCACAGCGATTCAGGGTCAGCAGCTCGTGGAGTTGTCTCATTTAGTGAAGAAAATACACTCTGGAAAGAGCCTTCTGCTGCAGAGTCCAGTTCAGAACACCCTAATTCTGAAAGGGCCATGGAGATTATGAATAAAATACTCATGTTTCCTTTATGTGGAACAGTGTGGAATTTCAGGATCTCAATAGGAAAAGCTACAATTTACAAGAAAATATTCAGTTGAGTTTGAGAGACTCACATTTCTGCAAGAGACCCATTTCAGATGGTTAAACCCCCCACAGACAGAGGCCAGTTATCTGGGGTTTTTCAAGCCATTTCTGTGGAACCCTGTTAAATTTTTATGCAATCCTCAAAATTCCCTCTCTGGTGGATCCTCCGAGGTTTTGTCATTAAGGCAATTCCTGGAAGAGAGCTCTGTGTTAGAGGGAGGTAGAAGTAAAGTACGAACGAATTGCATCCCCAAAGAGCCAAGATACACACAGAGCATATTCACAGGGGCTACAACAAGCAACCCAAAACTGTATAAACTGATGGCACATCCCTAAGTTGCTCTTTAGAGAACTTTGCAGAGTCTTGTGCTTCTATCAGTGATAATGAAAGCGATTAGCACAGTATGATTAAACTCTCCCTAGGACATTTTTTAAATTTTAAATTAAAGGTTGGAAGTTAGATTTACCCTCTTCTATAATGACTTTTGTATTATACTGTCTGAACTGCAGTTTTAACTTGTGTAAAAATATTAACCCATGAGAGAACTCACAGAGGTTGAAGGTGCTATCAAGTCATAGAATCCCATCTAAAAACTTCCCTTCACCACCTTTTTTTCCCCTTTTGGGTCTTTAAAGTAATACATAAATCCTCGTTTTTATAGGTTTCTTAACCTCAAGATATTCAAAGCAGTATCAAGTACAACTGGTCCCCACAAGTTCCAGCTCCCCCAGCCTCAGAAAAATGCTGTGGTGTTAATCTGAGAATGGAAGGAAGAGAACCTCATATTTTAAACAAACAAAAAAGAAAAACCATAAAGCCAAAACCCATACACAACCACCTCGACTCTGAGTAACATCTTTCCCAAGGTGGAAATGAAAATCATCACCCTGGGATCTACATAGGAGAGGGTCAGAGCTGGACAGGGAGTGTGAGGTCCCCACTCTGCACTGTGGAAGGGGCTCATGGGTCAGGCTTGGCAGCTCCCAGTCCTCATCTTGCCAGCCTGGAACCCTCACAGCTGAGAGTTCCAGGCCAAATCCTGCTCCAGCATCAGACTGACAGCCCCTGAAAGTCTGCAGGACCCCCACAGGGCACTTTGCTCCCAGAGAAAAGGGTTTTCCACCCTCACAGCCTCGCTGCCTTCTCAAAGAGCTACTCGACAGCAAGAGCTGCAGTGTGTGGATGCTGTAGGGCTTTACCACATCCATCTTTCTAACAGTTTCACATGTCACTGACAGAGTAGCCTATTTAGTTCCAAGGCCTTTGAAGAATTAGCGTGTGCCAGACCCACAGTGCTAAACAGACTCTCTGAAAGTTAATGGGTGACAAACTGCATATATTAGGTGCCTGGAAAATTGATCTGATGTCAGGTGAAGGGAATTTTTCCACAGATCCTCTCTTTGGGCAAACAGCTAGAAGAAAGGACCTCAGACATCTCAAATTTTGTTTGGTGGATCTTCTCAATCCCCTTGATGGCTGAGCTCCCTGGCAGCATTGTCCTAAGGGCTCCTGCTGCCATCAGGCCAAAAGTAAAGCCCCAGAATGAGGCTGTAGAGCCAAGCAACTTCATCCCACAGATACACACCCAGTAAGTCCATGTTTCTTCCCATCCCAGACTAATTTTCTATGTATTGTCCTTCCAAGATAAATACATTTACTTTTTTTGTATCCTGATCCGAACATTCTTAATGTTCAGATCAACGACAAATTTCTGACAAATTTCAGCATCAAGTGGACTTTTAAAAACAGAATCCCACTGGCCAAAGCTTCTCCCCTGTCTTTACCATTAAGACTTGGTCTACTTACCTGCACATTGAATTCTAAACTACAGAGTTAAGGTCCAATATTTGCTACTCAAGAAAGTGAGAAGTCTGTGTCTCTTGATGAATAAATTCTGTCTCTGAGTTTGAAAACAAGTGATTTACTCCTTAAACATTTGTGTAATATTTTGCCTGTTGGAAAAGAGTCTTTAGATGTCACATTTTCATATTTTTTTTTTGAGAGTTCAGCTTTTCTTTACTGTTAGTCATCAAATCTGGCATTTTCTACTCTCTTGACTTCCACTGCACAATACCTCTCCTAGGAGGCAATTATATATGCTTTTTAATATTCTTAAATGTTGTCATACGCCTCTGAAAAACATTTGTCAGATCTCTTACAAAAATCAAAGGGATTGTTGTTTTGCTTGGAGTGCCTTTGCTTACAATAAATCAGATTAACAAGCCTAACTAAGTGCAGTTTAACTCTTCCCACTGTGACTTGAGACTTTCCAGAACTACACGTGCTGCACTTTTCAAGCTGTGCCAGCTATTTTTACCCATTAACTGAAAATGAATTAGGGAAGAAGCACTCCATAATATACTTCTTTTTTCCTCTCAAATCAGCATGAGGGATGAGATGGGTTCCTGGCAGTTGTCTCAGCACAAACCTCTTCCCTTGTTAGACCAACAGAAGGATCGACAGCCCAAAGCAGTGGGTGGGGACAGTTTGGGTGCTTGAATTCAGAGTGCCTGTTCTCAAAGCTGCCCTCAAAAAACACAACAAATCCCTTTGTGCCCTGTCTTTTGCCCCTGCTTTAGTTGCAGGCTGCTGGAATTCTGGCAGGGTGGCTCAGAGCCTTCCTCCTATCTGGGAGGCTCCTCCTGGGCAGTGCCCCTGTGTCCCCACCAGCAATCCCAGGACAACTTCCCCTGAATGCACCACAGTTACTAAAAATTGACACCAGAGATCTCTGTGCCACCCAAAAAGGATGCTGGGAGAGAAGGGTTTGATCCCCTCGGGCACACAGGGATTTGCCCCCTGGTCTTTGCCCTCCCCAGCTGAGGTTCAGATCACAGCAGTGAGTGCAACCAAGAGCAGCACTGTAGCGGTGGTTCAAGCCCAAAGAGTTTCTTCGCCCCTGAGGAATCTGTGGAGACCTGGAGAATGAAGCCCCCCCTGGGGTGGAGTTGAGGGTGGTTTGCCCTGGAAGGGGGGTCGGGCTCCCCCTGTCCCTCAGTTCACAATGGTATTTTGTGTCTCCCTCTCTCCTCCCTTCCTCCTTCCCGATTGGTCCCTGGCCCTTTGTCCCTCCCCAGTTCCTCCCCCGTGCCGTTCCGGGATTGGTTGTAACCCTCAGAATAAAAGCCTGATGCCCGACTGGGCCGGGGTCTCTCGCCCCTGAACCCAAGCAGCAGCTGACCACTGTGTGAGCGTGTCTGATATGGGGTCCGGGCGAGGGAACACTCTCTCTGCAGCACTCTGGCTTTTGGGACAGTGGCTGCCATCCTAGGGAGGCGCGGCTCGTGGCTGGGGGAAAAAAGTCCCCAACTGTAGTGGACTTGATATGCAAGGATGCTCACAGATGACGCTGCCGAGCCGGGGACCATCCCTGGTGGTCAGCTGTCCAGCCTACAGCACTTCTGCCTCCTCCCTCAGCACCGGCCAGGTCCATCCTCCAGGATCTGGGACTGGAAGGAGAACCCAAACAGAGCAAGAGAAGCACCCTGGAGCAGGATCTTATGGCACCAGCAAGCAAAGAGGCTGCAGAAACATTCCTCTCCAGTATTACTTATTGGATCACCCAGGCAGGTCTCTGGCAGGCTACAGACAACCCTCAAGGGAATCCCTCCTCATCCATCCTCATTCAGGGATAACAGGAGCTTCACAGGGCACCAAGGATCCCAGCTTGTCGACAACAACCTTATTAACCCAGCAATTAAGGCTAAATTTGACCAGCCCTTTAACAAGAAACCACTTGCACACAATGCTTGGGGTATTTAACATTCCTTGATCACTGCATAGCTCAATTAACTTGTACCACTCATTTCATGAGTTTATAAAAAACAATAAATAAATCAATATACAGCAATCACTTCTCATCTGAGAAAATGAGCAGCATCATCCCTGCATTTAGTGTCCTGAGACAGAAAAGAGCAGAGAAAGAGCATAGAGAAAGTGCCATAAATATGTTACCATCAAAACAGAGAAAAGCCAGTGGAAATGAAGCAGAAATACTTAAGAGCATGATTCTCATCACTTGAAAGGGACCTGGATTTCATCCTACCCCTTTCAGAGCATTGAGCTCAGACAGAGGATGTAGCCGTGGTTCAAGCTCAGAGAATGACATATCCCCTGAAGAATTTCTGGGGGCCTAGAAAGTGAGGCCCCTCTGAAGGTAGAGTTTGGCCTTGGAAAGGGAGTCGAACTCCCCCCGCCTGCCCCTCAGTTAACAATAGTATCTTGTGTCTCACTCTTTCCTCCCTTCCTCCTT
>JAHLSL010013672.1:120758-132487 GCA_025920805.1 Petroica traversi | reverse complement strand
CCCCCAGAGGTTTCCTCCTAAATATTTGCCCTAAACCAGGACACTGCAATATCCACAACAAAGCCAGGCTCCCAACTGGTATAATTTGCTGTATGTCTCCAAAGGCAGTGGAACATCACTGTGTCCCAGCAGCCAAGGCTTTGCCCACAGTCAGGCTCATACAACTCAGCAACAGCATTTCTTTCCTGGCAGAGACTCCATCTGTTGTGCTGTTACAGCATCTGAATTTGCTGGAGTGTTGCCAGAAAGGATGTTTCCTTCTCTCTTTGGAATAACAGCCATCTTCCGATGATCCTTGCTCTGCTGAGCATTAAAGCCACACTGGTGTCCTCCAAAGAGCAAGACCCACTGGGAAAGTGCTTTGCCAGCCTTTATCTGAAAAGGTAGCTCCCATTCTCCAATCCAGCTTTGGTTGGTCCCAAATCTTCTGTTGCTGTGCTCATTTGAATGGGAGACTCTCAGGCAGCTTATATATTTACACTGTCCAAGTGTTGTCCTTTGCTGTAGAAACTTACCATGATAATAGCATCATAAATGCTTTGTTTATTACACATTATTGTCAAACTCCTTACCTTAGTCTTCCAAAGGGGAGAGGAGCTTAACAGTACAACAGCAGCGTGGCAGCATTAGGGATGCTGGAATAATCTTTCTAATTGATCTTGGAAGGAGTGAGCAGTGATTTCCTTTGAGTGATTTTCATTAACTGAGCTCCTTCTTATTGCTTGGGTGTGGGTTATGAATATAACAGTTTTCACATGAGTGTACCTTCAGTTCAAACACAGTTCAAACACAATATAATCTGCCTCAGTAAACAAGTGAAAGAATGCCATTTTCAGCAGCATTTTTATTAAGTACTGGCAAACCCTTATGCATGTTAATGCTTAATAAAAATACAGCCGACCCAGATGCAAAACACTGTGATGAGTTAAGGCATATGACAGGTTAAGCAGAACATACCCAGTGCCAAATGATACCCACCATCCCTGCAAACTCAGCTCACAAGCACTGGGAAGTGGAAGGAGAGCCTGTGCTCCTCAATGTGTTAAATTTCAACCATCCACTTTCTAAAAAACTGCAATTTACACTAGGAAGGCTGTCTAACCTCCACAGAATAACCTGGTTAGACATTTGCAAGTGGATTGCGTCTTGTACTGTTTCTGAACCCATTCTGTGGGAGAGCACTGACAATGCCTCACTTACTTCATATTCACATTTACAAACACAGTGAGAAGAATGGGAAATTAGATATTCTTATAGCCTCTATATCCTAAACCCTACAATTTCCTGCTATTTGCCACATTAGTTTTCTTTATTCACTTTGGGTTATACATGTAGCCTACACAAAAATGAGCTGAGGAAACCATTTGGTTAAGCAACGAGAGAGTTGTGTGCCCTTGACCACAAACAGTTGAGAACGTGAGCAGTCACCTATTTTATATGAGAGCTCTGTGATCACTTTAAATCACGGTAAGCTGTCTGTGCCACCAAAACAGCTGTTCCAGTCCTGCCTTGCTTCATCCTGTCCCTTCACTGCATTTCAGTCAAACATCTCTACAGCTGCATGGCAAAACACAGAAGGGATCTGAGCCAGATTCAAATTACCCTGATGAAAACCAACAACTGTGTCTTATGGTGGCCCTAAAGCATTAAGAAAGGCATTATTCCATCTTGGAACAAAATCTTACAGGATGTTTCCAAGTATATTTTAGTATCGCATTTTCCATGCCTGTAAGAATAAGATACTTATGTTTAAGCAGTAAATACCAATCCTTCTGCAAAACCAGTTCTGATTTTGAATTGCCATTGTTCCAAATTTTGCACCACCCTTCTGATTTCAGAGCTCTGGGGCAGATCTGATTTAGTGTGACCATGTGCAACTCCCCTGAGTCCTCAGGGCTGGTGCTGATTTCATTTGGGATGCACAATGCAGAAAATGTGAGGCTGTGCCCATCATCCACAGCATTCACTTGAATGACTGCAGCCACCCTGGGATAAAAACCATGGATTTCATGGTGTTACACCAAGAAATGCCCTTAGCCCTGGAGTTGGATGACTACAAGTAGCCTGAGATGTAAGAGCAACCAGAACTGGTGAGCGGTTCATAGATGCTCTTTCAGACAGTTGTTTTTTGCTACATTACCTCATTGCCATTTTTCTTACCCATTACACTGTGCTATTATGACTCTCTCATGTAGGGTCATCTCAGGTCTGCAGGACATATCATTGAAATGGAGAGAGTGGGATATTTTTAGGTCTACTGCAGAAAAACATGAGTAAGCATGGATGCTTACACTGAGGCTAGAGAATGGTACAAGGAAGAAATATGAAAATAAAAAGGTTTTGCTACACGTGTCCTTTCCCTGAGCAGTAGTCACAAATTTAGATCATTTAGGTGGGAAAATCTGAGAGCTAAGATGGAGTTGAATCCAACTACACCATGCATGACCCACACTGGGGATGTCTGGTAGGTCAGGATGACTTCAGTCAGCTCCTTAGTTGAGGCTAATGTGGATCGGTGTCCTGGTTTCATTCTGAACTCCCTTCCCAGCGCAGGGAATCCATAGAAAAATCACCACCAGGTCAGCATCTATCATAACACCACTACAAACATGTGCTCTGCCCATGGTAAGGCAGCATTGGGGGAGCACAGTGGTTTCTTGGGGGCAGTGAAAAAGACAGTGCTTGTTGCTTCTTGATTCTGTGTCAAGTTTTCACCATGCTGCTTGATCAGAACTGCTGCAAGCAGGGAATGTGGGTTGTGCTAGTACTTTTTCTGCATTCCTGCTGCAGGGAAATTGTGCTGGTTATACGCTGAAGCCTTCACCACAATGATGAGAAACAAGGAATTTAATGCTTGATGGTATTTTCACAGTGTCACTGAGAGAATGTGCAAGAAAAAAAGCAGCTCAGTTCAATCTGGGTTATTTAGGAACTACTTGAAACACTGCTAAAGGACTATGAGATGTAATTAGGCACCAGGTCAGAAGAGCCCCCAGTACAATAAATAACTTAGTTGTGGAAATATCTTTTCCTGTTCACTAGGAAAAGCAAGTGTTAAGCAAGTAATCTGTCTCTTCAGAGCAATTTCAACACAATATATGTCATGACTTGTCTTACAAAATGAATTACAGGGCTCTCTGATAAGGCTTCATTTTACTAGCAGTAAAGTGGCTCCATACACCCAATAGGGCTTTGTTAAGATGGCAGCATATTGTAGCACTAATTGTGGCCGGTGGCGTGGGCCGGACAGCTGACCACAGGGACGGCCGGCAGCTCGGCGGCTTGTTCTGAAAGTTTCCTTTTAGTTAAGTCAACTTCAGCTAGGGACTTCTTTTCCCCTCGCCGCGAGCCGGGCTTCCCTGGGATGGTGGCCACTGTCCCAAAAGCCGGAGAGCTGCTGAGAGAGAGAGTGTTCCTTTGCCCGGAGCCCCAAATCAGACACAAGACACGAGGGTCCGCTCTGCTTGGGTTCAGGGACGAAAAGACCCCGGAATGGCCCAACATTCAGACTTTTATTCTGAGGGTTACAACTTATCTCATAATGGTACAGGGGAGGAAACGGGAAGGGTCAGAGGGTCAGGGTCTAGTCGGGAAGGAGTAAGGGAGGAGAGAGTGAGACACAAGATACCATTGTTAACTGAGGGATGGGGGGGGGGGAGTTCGACTCCCTTTCCAAGGCCAAACCTAACTCTACCTTCAGAGGGGCCTCACTTTCTAGGCCCCCACAAATTCTTCAGAGGGTATGTAACTCTCTGGGCTTGAACCACTGCTACACTAATGAAGCATGAGTTCAGCCTAATTAACGGGATGGCAACAGCAATCATACAGCCTTTTCATTCACTTTTATATATTCTGTCAGAGTAACAAAGTTGTGTTCGGCACTGCTGGAACCCCCTGGCTTTGCTCCCTCTTTGCACGCCTGCTAATCCTGCTCCTTTGTTCCAAGAGGCCTGGATCCAGCCCAAGGATAATCCCGTATAATCAGGAATAATAAGGCAGAGCCCCTGGGCAATGGCCCTGCTCAGTCCCACCTGCCAGCTCCCACTCTTCATATTTAACTTCAGTTCTGTCAAAATCCCTCATTTGAAGTGCTGAAAATAAGCCTGCAGATAGGGGAGCCACAGATCCTCTGCCTTGGCCCAGCTCCAGCTAGAGTAATTACATGCTGTCTGCCTGAATCATATGGCTTCAAATGGAAAAGTCATTTTCCACTTTTCCTCCTGAAATACTGCAATGTAGCACAGCAGTGGCAGAGTGGCAACTGAGCAGTATCTGTAGTTCAGCAGTGGTGGGAACAGTCTCTTACGGACTAAATAAAGGCTGAATTCCTTCAGGAACCACCACAGCTCCCCTGGAGAAGATTTTTGTGTTTCAAGGTATGGCTCCTGCCCCATGAGAGCTTCCAGGTGGCTCAAAACGTGCACAGATAGGGCTGGTGGAAGGGTTAGCATAGAGACAGCCCCTATATCACTCAATTTTGGGGAAAATTAATCTCTGACTCTGCAATAATGAAACCTGACTGCAGAAGGTCACCTTTCCACTTCAGTGTAGTGGTGTGGTCCTGCTGTCAGTCACTTGGGACATCCTTTCCACAAAAACTGCTCCAAAAATCATTCAAGATCTACACACAAACTCAAGCTCAGAGACTGACCATCTCCCGCCTTCAGAATGAATTTGTCTTTCCTTTGTTGAAGTAAATCACACACTACATTTTTACATAGAGTAACTTTGTAAGCAGCATGAAAAAATATGAAGGAAGCTGTGATCAAAGCCTCTGGTAAGACTATAGTCATTGAGGGCATCTAACAAGATGCCAGATTTTGCTCTTGTTCTAAAGTGTTCTTCAGAAGCTGCATTTTCGTTTGATCACATATTTAAGTAAATCAGATCGCTGCAGCAGAACTTTCACAGGAGGAATTTTCTTCTCTCCTACCAGTTACAATGTATGGCAAACTGATAGGAGTAGGAAAGGTAACCTCTGTTATTGGGTGAGGCTTAAGTAAAACAAAATTCAGACAGAAAGGCTGGACAGCTCTGTAGGCTGACAGTGTGGGGGGAAATCTCACTCTTGGTTAATGCATTTCAGGTCTCTCAGTGACTATTATTTTTTACTACAAGGAAACTGGGTCAGGACAGGAAGAGAGATGGGACAGTTTGGACATCAAGTGACAGCTCTCATGTCCTGTCCTTTGCTGGACTGCTTTGCTGGACTGGCTCTACATTCCCATATTGTTCCACAACATAAAAATGTTGCATGTTCCTTCTTTGCAGTGTTTCTGAATGATTATATTTTATCTGCACCTTTTCTGAAACATAAAGAGTTCCTGTAACCTTGACATTTTACATCTTGAAGAGTTTTAGCAATATTACCTCAGCTTCCTGCAAACATCAACATAATAAACACATCTCTTCCCACTGATTTCATCAGACAAGCAAAATACTGAATAAACCCAGGCAGTAGATTATCCTCTTATTCCTAAAGGTTTGTGGAGGAATTCTTCCAGATTAGAGGTACATGATAAAATCATAAATGCAGTGCTGTCCTTTACTTGACCTGAACATAGCTCTTCAGTTCCCAAGAGGTTCTTTCTCTTCCAGGAATCTAGTTTACTTAAAAAAAAGATAGAGTTCATTTGTACATAGTGAAAAATAATTCTTGTGTACTAGTTTATCATAGAATTAGATTAAAATCTCGTTCTCTGGCAATTTTTTGTTACTTTCATGGAACAGCAGAAATGCCCGCAGTGAAAGTAAGATGAAAAGCTCCAAAAGTATTATTTACTTAAAGGTCAAAAACATGCAAAGAATTTATTTCCAAGTGTTTCAATTCATAGTAATCTTGCAGGAAAGGAGTATGACAAGCTTTTGCTAAGTATGGCATCAAAACAAGGCTCAGGAATGCTCAGGACATTTTCAGTAGCAGGCCCTGGTACAATATATACCTCTTTTTGCAGGGATCTTCTCCCACATCTGGCTGATAAAGCATTACTGGGGCACTCCTGGGAACTGCAGAAACTGAATTGGGAACAGGATATATCAATACGTTACAATTAAGCCTTTTACAAATGGGTGTCTAACCATTTTTGTTGATCTGAGAAAAAGATTAGAATAGGAAATGAAATAATGAAATCATTAGAAATTAAAAGCTTTGAGCCAAAATGTGTGCAAGCTCGAGAAACAGACAAATAGTTACAAAATGGCTTTATTCTCCCAGGAAACATAACACCATCAGCAACAAATATGCTGCTTGTCTGTATTTATATTCCAAACAGTTTTGTTTCCCATAAATAATTTGTTCTACATTTGCCTGGGTTTTGTTCTTCTGGCTTTTTGTTGGTTTGTTTTTTTTTTTCTGAAATAAATCATATCCATTAACACATAATGGCATGGGACATGTCCCCATGCATAGGCAGAAGTGTTTCTCTCAGATCTGTCTAGATACCCCACTCCTGGGACATTTTGAGTTGTGTGACAGTGACATTCTCACAGCACAGTCATGAACTCAGATACAAAATAGCTGATTTTCCCAACAAGTGCTGCGTCTGCAGATGGAGCTGGCAGGTCCATGGCTGGGAAAGAAGAACATGAGCCCTCGTGGGTGCCCTGGGAGCACAGGGTGTTAAGTAGAGTGGGATGACGCTGCCAGGAAAGGACAATGCCCAGCAGCTGGATCTGAGTCTCTGCTCATGGAGTGCTGACTCCCAGGGCACTGAGTGAGGTTAAACTGCAGGCCCTGGTGGGTGATATGCTGCCTCTTCAGAAAACCTGGGAAGTAGGACTTCAATGACTCCAGGATTTCACCCTTGCCATTGAAAATGTGTTGATTTTCCTGGTATAACCTATCTCTCCCAGACAATAAAGCAGTTTGGACTCTCTCTTATTTAAAAATAATATTTTGGAAAAACTCTCCACCCTTATTTGAAAAGATGCAGGAGGAAAATAAATACTACTGGAAATCCTACTAGAAAAATAATGGGAGTAGAAATGGGAAAGATTACTCAAGTCATGTTTGGATAAGAAGAGCTCCAGCTCTAGACATGCACATACAGCTCAGCAGACAGCAAAACACTGCAATCCACCAAACTTCCTTTGGTCTAAGCCAGGACAGGAGCTCAAGTGCTGTGAGTTGAGGTTTCCCATCTCTCCACCCAAGCCTGCAAGTCCTCTGCTGAACTCCTCTCCTGCTTTACTCTGACCCAACCCCTCCAGAGCCAGAAGACCACCAAGGGCAGCAAGTGGACACACAACCTTCAAAACCATTGCTTGTTTTCTCAGCTCTTTTGCTTTGAACCCAAATTTCAGGTGGGCAGCAGCCAGGGCAGAGAGGAACAGGGGACAGTTGCTGCAAGGACAAACTCTGCTGTAGTGTGTAGGACAGAGCAAGCTGACCCATCCCATCTCACCAGCATGACCATGAGCTCCTGAAAGGAAAATGACAGTGATAGTATAGGGGTAAAAATGATTTTGGCTTGTAATAGGTTGTGGGAACAATAGGTAAGCCTTAGGTGTTGTCTTTGTTAGGTAGAAGTGTAGTCATGAGAACTGCACCCATGTGTGTTTTACAAGGATTGCCCATAACAAGATGATTGTTTAGCAAAGACAAGTAAGAATGATAATTCAATTATAACAATCATGAGAAACGTTAGGGGGTAGTTGGATAAAGGGGGGCTGCGGCTTATGCCTGGGTGGAAACAATATATGTAATAGAAATGGTATCGTAACAGAAAGTCATGCTCAAGTTCAATAGAACAATGTTGAATTGACAATTAACTGCTGACGGTTATGTAAGGGACAGTATAAAGGTGCATCCATTGCAGATCCATGTCGGAATCGATTTGGGTATGGTACCCCGATTCCCAGAGCTCTTCAAATAAAAGCACCTGCATATAATCATTCTGTGATTATGTGTTTCTATGCTAACAACAGGGGGAAAAGCACTCAAACTCTTTTTTAAAAATTTTTTCAGGTAGCTGATTGAGGAGTTTTTCCCTATGCTCACAGTTGGAAATAGGAAATCCATGAGGAAAACCCTCATTGCCAATAAATGGCTCAAAAACTTCCCCAGCTGGGGACCTGCCAGGGTGGGAGGATTACAGTAACCAGCATGAACAGATTTGCATATTCAAAGACTGTAATTGAGGAATCAGCAGTAATGCCATTATGCAAATCCCCAGGCTCTGAGTGGCCGAAGCCAGAGCTCAGCTTACACATCCCGACCAAAATAAACCCGCGGCGCCGAGGAGGCAGCGCAGAGGCAAGCACAGCCAGGGAGCTGGGATTGCTGAGCGGCAGAAAAAGGCACCGTAATTCATCTGTAACTAACTGTGCTCAGCCCTGAACTCCGGCAGCTGAGCCACCTCCTTCCCCCCTCGATATTAGATATATTTGAGCTCACATAGCTCTTCTGGGTCCATGATGAGTTAGAGGGCAAAATTATTGCCTGCAACAGGAGAAAGGCCATAGAAGTATATCAATAAAACAACATCCTTTCATGTGCTACCCGTGAGCTAAGCAACCATTATCTGGTTCCTTTCTTATTTTTTTCTTAACCCTTCTCCACCTCCTCATCAGTAGAATTGGATCTGAGGTGGTGTATTTCATCTGGAGGCTTATTCTTCATCAACTCCACTTGTGAACTTGTGCTTCAAGGTCAGCAAAGGTGGTGGAGAAATGAGTAGATCAATTGGCACATGTAAAAGCAATCAGTAATTACAGGAACTTTTACTTAAAACACCTGAAATACAGCCATGCTTTCAGAAGGATTCTGTTCAAATCTGTCACACATTATTTTCCACAATACATGGCTGACTCTGCACCAGCAACTCATTTCACCTTGGTTCATGATTAACTATCCCTCACCTCCTACTGTAAATACAATTCTAAACATATGGGAGAGAATTTACAGTAAATTAGGGTTGTACATTATCACTGTGATTAGCTGCATTAGTTACCCAGCAGATGTCTGGGTAGTAAAAATCCCCCATGAGTACAGTCTCCTGGAGTTTCCCAATTCCTTGTTAACTGGTCCAAGAATTTCTCAGTCCTGCTGTGCTCTGATCCTGGGGGCCCAGAGCAGATGCTTGCTGTCTGCCTGTCTTCTGCAGCACTAATCCCACCCTCCCTATGCTCCCCATGCTCGCAGCAGGGCACCACGCTTCCCCTGCTTTTCTCTCTCATGTTATCTTCCCCAAAAAGCTTTCCCAGTGACATCCATCATTCCCACAATACCAAAACACTGTGACAAACTGAGCCAAACACCTCTCTGGAGTCGTAACTCTGATTACCACCAGAATTACAAATCTGATGGCTGATCTGGCTGTAACTGTCTATTATGCTGGCAATGCCATCATAAGCATTGAGGTGGTGCTTATAAGGTTTCTCAGCCCTCGTTTGGCCCCTCTTCCTGGGCATCTCATGACCCTACAGCAATGGACAAGCTCTATTCCAAGAAAATGCCTGAAGAGAGACACAGTAACTGGCATGAAACTAAAGCCCACAGAGATCAAGCAACCAGTCCCAAAACATGGAAGACGTACGGTACTGCCTTGAGAGCTTTCACATGAAATTATCTTTCCCACTGCACTGCTTTTTCCATCCCACAGACGCCTTACTTTTGGCAGCTCCCCTCTTCCAGCAGAGAAAAGAAAGTGTCACCGTCCCCTGCCCCCCCACAAATAGCTCTTGTTCCTAAGGCTACAACAACGTAAATTAATATTTTTGTCCTCCATCAGATCCTTGCAGGCTACTGCCACAGATCACTTTGCCACGCGATTGTTGGACACGAGTCCAGGGTGTCCTGGTTTAGGGAAAATTTTAGGAGGAAACCTCGGGGGGGGGGGGTCTCCTCTAGAAAAGCCGATTCCAACCACCCCTTTCGCAAACAGGTTCGGGAAAAATTTCCTTAGAGAAAAGTGGAAAAAACTATTTATTTAACAAATAGAATATTCACAAGCATAGAAAATTTGGATAATATGAAAATGTCACGAATGGGTTTAGGAGTTAAATAAGTCCTTTCTTACTGCCCAGGCCTCTGGCAGCAAGTAGTAACCTTATGGAGACGACCAGCACCTCAAAACCCTCTCCCATTCGTAAGTTCTTTTAATGATGACTGATTCTGTATATTATATAACAGATTATTTATTAACAGACGGGAAAACTACTGACTATAAGACTTAAAAACAAAACTAATACTACACAGGAATAACTACTAGTAAAATACATACAGTGCATGATAAGGTACCATTAAGTTACAGCTAGCGAAGAAATAGTATAAACTTAGGATTCAATGTATCTTAACATCCAATCGTTGGTACACTGAGATCCTTTCACTCAGTCTCCGGAGAAGTAAATACGAGCCTGGTCCAGGGCTCGAGGAGAAGTCCCTTACACACCTTCATGGTGTGTGTGTATAGAAACTTCTGCCTCAAGGATAATTCGTGCATCTTTTATAGCATAAAACGGTGTCTCTTGAGTCATCAATTTTCTTTATCTCTTCCTACACTTATTTTTTCCAGATGTTTGGCCTAAGCCTTCTGGCGCCAGAGAAATTCCTGCTGAGCCCTCCGACTCCAGTGTTATCTCTCTGGAGTCTTATTTAACTCTGGTATGCAGGAAGGAAAACAAGGGGGTGGGGGTCAGAGTGCCCTGCCACAGAAAACAATGAAACCTCTCCTTCCTCTGAAGAGATAGTAGATCCAGAGTCCGGACGTCTGGGTGAGTTTCAGTTCTCCAGTGGCAGGGCCGGTTGGCAGGCCCAGCTCTGTAGAAATCGGGGGGGGGGGCTCCTGGGGGATTGCCCTGATATCTTGGACCACTGAGATGCCGACCAGTCCCAGGAGGAAGGAAAAAGAAACCAGCAAAAGAAACAAAGTCTCTCCCTGCAAAAAAGCCGAGAAAGATCCGAGGAAACCCTCCGCTGTAAACTCCCAGAGCACACAGACAGAGAGAGTGAGATAATGCTGTCCCGCTGGAACGCAATCCCTCAAGGATTTTCTGGGGGAGTAAGGTGTAACTCCTGCAGACAAAGGGCGTGTGGGGTTTTTTTTCTTGCACTCTGTCTGTCTATCTGGGCCTAACTTAAAGCTGCAGAGCTTAATATCCAGCATAAGCAGGAGGGACAATTGAGGATACAAGGATCATACAATCAACCCAGGACATTCCACCCTTTGTCCTCATATCGTCATCTCAGTACCAAGACTTATACAGTCTGATTCTACACACACATATATGTATACATATATATACAGTGTACAGCAATCTACAGACAATGTCACTGAAATTCAGCAAACAGTGATAATTACACATGGTTCTCACCCAACAATCAGATTATCCTGGGGTACACATCATGTTGTTCCATCTTTCTGCGTTATCCATCATGTGTAACCTGGTCCCTGAGCAAAGAAAACCCCACGGATGGGTTTGTCTGTATTCGAGGCAGAGTTGACCCACACCGTTTTCCCTATCAGACCTCTAACATGTACCACTGGGACCTTGTCTCCATCTACTGTATGCAGGGACTCAGATTGCGCCGGACCAGCTCTGTTGGAAGATCCCCTAGTGTTCACTAACAAGGTGGCCATTGCTAAATGCTGTTCCCAATTTTTAAAAGAGCCTCCACCCAATGCTTTCAGGGTGGTTTTTAACAGTCCATTGCATCTCTCCACTTTACCTGCAGCTGGTGCGTGGTAGGGGATATGGTACACCCATTCAATACCATGTTCCCTAGCCCA
>JAHLSL010013672.1:86059-100758 GCA_025920805.1 Petroica traversi | reverse complement strand
ACCCCCCAGAGGTTTCCCCCTAAATATTTGCCCTAAACCAGGACAGAGTGCTATGGCCACCCCAGCTCTGAATGCAGCCAAGCAATGATTCTGTTTGCCAGCCTACTCCAACATCAATTTCTCTGAGCTGAGCCCTGCATTTGCTGCATCTCCTCAGGCAGAGCCCAGGGCCTGGGATCAGAAAAGCTGAATGGGGCTGAAATTGTGGACACATTTGCAGTCATTGAACCCACAGCCCTCCCTGCTACAGTTCTGTGCTGGTGACAAGTGGCTCATGTGAATGAGACTGTCTGGCAGAGACAACACAGCCAAGTAGGGGCAGGAACCTGGAAATTGCCTCCCACTGGCAGCACATTGCTGAGATAGTATGGGGGGGGTTTGAACTAAATCTACTGGAAATTCAGGGGCCTTCTGGGAATGATGCTGATGAGGGCAGGGAGCTGCAGGATGTCTCTTTTTAAGGAGCAAATGTGTTTACTGCAATCATTTTAGACCCCCTCTTGGCTTCGGTGCCCTCCCCACAACAGTGAGGCTGATTATTTGTGCTAATGTCCTCATCTCTGGTGAACAATATTGCTGCTATATTTAATATGAGAGAGGTTTATTACAGTATTCTCTAGAATGAGCCATAACCATTATAGGTTGCTCTGTGTCTCAAAGCTAGTTTTAATTAAAACTGCCAATAACTTTTGAGGTGTTTGACTTCTGGAGTTGAGACAAAGGAAGAAGATTCTCAGGTGGTTTCATTTGGTTGTACAATGAATTATTAGAAGGGTGGAATCAGGTTCACTGGCAGCTGAGTCCTGGACTTTCTGTGTTATCCGTGAGAGTCCATAGAGCCTGACTGGCCTTCCCAGCACGTGTATTTATTTGGGAGCAAGTTAACATTTCCCACAGACCCATGGAAGGAGATGCTATCCTCCCTCACACCATTCAACTTGATTTTATTATGAGTCAAAACATGAAGTGGAACTTCATGTTGCCTGGGATGCCATTTGAACAAACTCCCTCCTAGCCAGAAATTAAGAACTGGTTCCTCAGAAATCGCTTAGTCTGGGGTCAATTCAGAGATTTTTCCAGCTCCCCTCCAAGCTTCAGCAAGTCTGGACATCACAACTGCTCTGCCAGCACATGCAATGGAACACAAGGTCATGTCTCCCTTTACCTGCAGCAAGTATAAAAGGGCCTCACAAGTGAGCTATTAAAAGACTGAAATGAACATGCAATTAGAGATCAGAGAAGCCTTCTGCAGGAAAGTGCTAATTACTCCAGTCAGAGATTCCTGTGTCTCTCTTTACCTGTGCACATCAGAGTTCAAGCTTTTGATAGTCACAGCAAACTCAGAAAATCCATTTATATCCACACCTGATTATGTCAGTGACATAATCAATCTGCTTTGCTTAGACCTTTGCCCATGTCCTACACAACATCAATATGCAAATGCAGCAGAGGCAAGCTCAGGGCTGAATTCAGGCAGTTTGCAGTTGGATACATTCTTTGCTTTGGAACAATTCCCCCCTTTACTGTGTGCCTCCATCACCCTCTCACCCTCTGAGACTGTGGATGTGCCTGATAAGTTACAGGGCACATTCCTAGGAGGGAAGGGAAAATGGTCTGGGATTTCATGCACGTTAATGCAGCTTTGTGAAGAGGGGACCACTTCAACCCTAGAATCAAAAAGGGAAAATGAATGATTAAACAACTGTTTTCTCCCACTTCCTCTGCCTGTGCTTTTTCTCCTCAATATCACATGGTAAGCAACAAGTTTTTCTTCCCTGATGGAAGTCACTGGGCAATTTCCCCACCTCAAGTACTGATGGGTGCCCTTCCATGTGCCAGTAAGCTTAGTGCTGTAACCACTATCTCCAGGAGAAAAATCATCTCAGGCTTACCCTTACAGGAGTTTTCCACTCAAATTTACAGCCTGTCCCTTTCCTTGGAGTGCGGAGACAATCCTGCACTATTACATGGTTTGAAGAATGTGGAATCCTACCAAGTCATCCATTCCATCGTTGAAATAATATCATTAGAGGCCTTTGTAAGAAACTGTATGAACTTTGGCTTTATTTTGGTATCTAATCAGTACATATTGAGTCAGAATTAGCACCCTAATATGAGGAAAAAGACAGCATATTTGTTTGGGAAAATGCAGGCAGGCAATGATGGTAGGTGTGAGTGATATTCTTTCTTAGCTGTGCCATGAAACCATTTTTTCTGAGCCTGAAACTTCAGTCTCGATTTCCTTAATAGCCAATTCTTTAATTTTGTTCTCCTTGTTCAGCCTTAAAAGTTATTTACAAGGTACTTCTAAAAGCATGTGATTTAGACTACTCTAATGCTTCGTTTGTTTTTGTCTCATTAAATTGCCTGCTGACCTGCAAGTAGTGGCCAAATCAGACTGAAATTAAAAAGGTGGTGGAATATGCCCCAGTCTCTCCTCAATCAATACCAGCCTAAATTACTGCAAACCTGGAGCCATGGTGCATGTAATACATCATTTTGTTACCCCATAAATTGCTTTTAGCCAGTCTCTTCTGATTTCTCTGTAATGGCCTTTCAGCTGAGATCAAGTGTAGCATCAGTTCTGCATCAGCTGTGCACCCTACCCGGGGACCATCTCACACTGGCACTGGGATGAGCTCAGCCAGATTGTGAGAACTCCTCCATGCTGGTCATTTGGAAGCTGCTCTGAGATGCCTCCCCTCTGTGAATCACATTCAGAGAGCCCATACCTGCCTGCCATGGACTGTGAAGTCCTGCCCAGGGCTGGGTTCTTACATATCCTTTTTTCAAGAAAGTGAGGAAGAGATGTGGAGAGGTGATAAATTTGTAATTTAACCCCTGCATTACATGGCCCCTTACTAGCCCTTGCCATGATTCCTTCTGACTAAATGGAGCAGTTTCAATCCCTAATGGGGACCTCCAAAAGCCTTGGTCCTGCAGAGCTCTTGCCATGGCCTCAGCAGCCAGGGAGGTGACACTCTGGGCATGTCCTGCCCATGGATCACCCCTTTGCCTGCACAGAGCCGTGTATGACTGGAAGAGCAGGTGTCGAGCCTCCCCTCCTCCTGAGAGAGCCCTGCAGCTTCTGCTGAGATGGAAGATCTTCATCTGCCAGTGCTGCTGTGTCACAATTCCTGCTGCAAGAGAGGCCCTGCCCTGTCTGCAGCTGAGCTGACAACATGATGGGCTCTGAGACAGCAGCTTGATCCCTTCCACTGGCCCTTCCCAGAGGCTGTGTCCACACAGAGTTATTTTCAAATAACTTTTGAGAGAGACGAGTTAAGCCCAGCCCAACCAGAAGCAGGACCAACACTGCATCTCTTCAAACAGGACTTTGCTTTTGATGCCTTTCCCCATCCTCAACCCCTTTCCTGTGCTTGCTTGCACAATGATCCCAGTTTCAGGGGATGAGACACCTTCTCATTTCCCATGAGCTGTGTTGCAGAGAGACATCTGCTCTGGGTGCAGGCCCTGCACCCACCCAAGTCCCTCCCTGGGACACCCACAAACTCCCACTTGTTTCTGGGGTGACCTGCTGGGGACTCACAGGCTCCTTGTTCCAGCAAATGCAGTATAAGGAAATTGGACAGATTTTACAGAGCTCCACCGAAAATAAATATTTTTACAAGAAAATAATGAGAACTTCAAGAAGAAAAGGTTTAACTTCTGGCAAAGGAAAGATGTGTCTGTGTGTGTCTGCTGAACTGCTGAATATGCTTGGCACTGAGAGCAGTTCCTCTTCTCTTGCTTCTTCTGCTCCACTTTTCGCTGGCAATTGTTTTAAAGAGCTGTTAGGAACTCTTGGAAGAACCATGGAAGAAGCTGTAATTAACATCCAGCCTTGGTCCGTGTTGGTGAAGCATGCAAGTGAAGTGATTCCATGGGCTGGAGAGATTCTAGGAACTGAATTACACATAAGATGCTTGAAATTTGTGGACTTGATCTGTGTAACTTTCAAGACTGAAATGACAATGTAGGCTGCAAAGAGCTCAAAACACTTTCAGATGTTCAGAGATGGTCAGAGATCAGCTTTCCCTATAAGAAGTATCAAACACCCCCTCCTTCTACCAAAACACAATCTTTTTATAAACATCTTAATAGGAAAAACATGCCTGCATTGGAGGGCAGAAATGCAAATGTCCTATTTCAATTTGGTGTTTTAAAATGAAATGAAAATTTCCATTTTGGTTTGTTTTCAGTTTTCCCAAGAGGAATGCCATAGTTTTCCCACTGGAACAGCAGCCTTCCTTTCAAATTATTTTTGCTATGGAAGAAAACAAATTTTTCCCTAGGGACAGTAGTTACAGGGTCAGTCTCAAAGAAAACAAAACACTTCTGAGACTTTGGGGGGAAATGCCATGCCTCCCTCTGTTTTCCAATGCCCCCTTTGTTGCATAAGCCATGTGTACATAAAGAAAGACACAAAGGGCAGTGCCTGTGCTGGGGCAAGACTCATGCAAGCAGTGGCAGAGCAAGCCATGAGTAACTGGCCTTTTGTAGCGCTGGTTCAAGCCCAGAGAGTTACATATCCCCTGAGGAGTTTCTGGGGGCCTAGAGAGTGAGGCCCCTTTAAGGTAGAGTTAGGTTTGGCCTTGGAAAGGGGGTCGAACTCCCCCCTCCCATCCCTCAGTTGACAATGGTATCTTGTGTCTCCCTCTCTCCTCCCTTACTCCTTCCCGACTAGGCCCTGACCCTCTGACCCTTCTCCGCGTCCTCCCCTGTACCGTTATGAGATAAGTTGTAACCCTCAGAATAAAAGTCTGAAAGCTGGGCTTTCTGGGGTCTTTCACCCCTGAACCCAAGCAGAGCAGACCATGGTGTCTTGTGCCTGATTTGGGTTCCGGGCAAGGGAACACTTTCTCTCTCAGCAGCTCTCCGACTTTTGGGACAGTGGCCACCATCCCAGGGAAGCCCGGCTCGCGGCAAGGGGAAAAGAAGTCCCCAGCTGAAGTTGACTTAACAAAAAGGAAACTTTCAGAACAAGCCGCCGAGCCGCCGGCCGTCCCTGTGGTCAGCTGTCCGGCCCACTCAACTGGCCACAAGTGGCCCCCGAAACAGGGACCTGATTTGGACCCTGAGAATGTCCTAGTCTTCTGGCGCACCTTCGACCTGCCACAGCCCTGACAAACGGGTCCCAATATCACGGGACTGGTACAGAGAGGATTCCAAGCAATTCTTCCTCCGAAAAAGAGAGAACCTTGGAACGCAGGAGAAAACCTGAAGGATTTGGTCCTGGCAGTGGTTTCAGAGCTAGAAACCAGAGGTACCGCACTTACAGTGTGTGGTAAGTGCGCATCTGCTTGCAAACCCTCCCCCCCCCTCCCCCAGTCCTCGGGTTTCAATCCCATTCCTGCGGCTGTAAATAGAAACGGGAAACACCAGTTCTACTCTTGAGAGAGAGTTTTATTCCCAGGTCAAAACTACCCTGGGTTTAAGAAAACAGGATTTGAATCAATGAAACTTAAGGAAATTTATTAGATGGATTTTTATTCATGTGCCTTCAGCTTCGCCTGCATCAGTCTCCTCCCCCCACTTTTGGGATGAAGTTAGGGAAAGATTACCAATAACATTCGCGGAGGAGAACACAACGTTTCAAACTTTTTTTCACTGTTCATTTTAATCTGTGATACATTGGGAACACGGGAGAAAGATTCGGAGGCTCTGTTCGCCCCTCCCGCTCCGGTCCCGTGCGCCTCCTACCCCCCGGCGCTCCCGCGGCAATTGGGGTGTCCTGGGTTGGCCATAGGACCTTTTTTGTATCCCCAATCGTCCTCCTGCTTATTCTGGATATTAAGCTCTACAGCTTTAAGTTAGGCCCAGGGAGACAGAGAGAGTGAAAGCGTAGAAAAAAAAACACCCACCGTTTGTCTGCAGGAGTTACACCTTTTACTCCCCCTCAATATCCTTGGACAGCGTTATCTCACTCACACTCTCTGGGTGTGCTCGAAAAAAGCACACAGCAGAGGGTTTCCTCGGATCTTTCTCAGCTTTTTTGCAGGGAGAGACTTTGTTTCTTTGCTGTTTATTTTTTCCTTTTTTTTCCTCCTGGAACTGGCTGGCATCGCGTGGGCCGAATACACCAGGGAAATCCCCAGGGGGCCCCCCCCGACTTCTACAGCTGGGCTTGGCAATTGGCACCCCCCCGCTGGAGAACTGAACCGGACTCAGACAGACTCTGAATCTACCATCTCTTCAGAGGAAGGAGAGGTTTCATTGTTTTCATATTATCCAAATTTTCTATGCTTGTGAATATTCTATTTGTTAAATAGTTTTTTCCACTTTTCTCTAAGGAAAGTTTTCCTGAACTTGTTGGGGGAGGGGCGGTTGCAATCGGCTTTTCCTAGAGGAGACCCCCCCAGAGGTTTCCTCCTAAATATTTGCCCTAAACCAGGACAAATATTTTTGGCGCCCAATGTAGGGCTTGAGAAAGTGGAAAAAACTTGTACTGATTTGTATTTTGGTTGTACTTGCTCTGTAGTGGGATAGAGCAGTCAGTAGCCATGCTGTTTGAGCTCATAATGTCCCTCTGCGTGGGGGCAGCTATGTTAGCTTACTGGCTCCTAGGCTGGCTTTGTTACTCGCTGTTATTCTTGGCACGGAGTTTTTACTGTAGAGGGGTACAGCTTAAAGTTGCTGTTTTGCTGGTCGTGGTGATACTGATTTATCGACAGATTGTAGCTAACGTACTAGGAATTGTTCGAGCTATTTATGGTCTGTTGTTTTTCTTTCCTACCTTGTATCCTAGTTTCAGTGGCATGTTCTGGGGGTTCTGCGCGGGACGGCTGCAGACACCCATGCCGTCCTGCCGTGTCCCCGCCGTTCCCCACCAGTTACGAACCGCATGAATCCGCGGAGAGCTGTCTCCCATTCCTTCTTCCTGGGCCCGCGGGCTCTGCTGAGTCCGCGGGGCCCCTTCCCCGATGTACTGTGGGGCCCTTGTCCGGTGGCAGAGATGGGGACTTTGCGGACGGACTGAACAAACATGGCGGTGGCCGCGTGGAGGGGTGCGCGGGGGCCCCGAACGGCGGGGGAGAATTCCACAATCTCTGCTGGCTACGCGGCGGCTGCGACAAAGAGCCGCCCGCATGGCGAGGGCGGCCCCGCCTCAGCCGCGACTCTTCCCCCCTCCTCCTCCTCTTCCCACGCCCCTCCCCCCGCCTCCCTGGGTGTAACCGCACCGCGTAAACCCCCCCCCCCACCGGGAACACCCCTCCCGCCGCCCCCGACACCTCCCGTTCTCTTCCCCGCCCTTTGGAATGCCCCCCCAACCCTCTTACGACGCTAGACCCTTTTAACCCCTGCTTACGCGCACTGGCCCCGCCCCACACCTCCAACGGCTCCGCGCCGTGCGGAGAACGCCCTGTAACTCTGCTGTCTCCACCCCTTCCTCCCCTAAATTGGCTGGGGCAGCCCCCCAACGTCATCAGAACCCACACAGCCCCCCCATATTCTCCCAAATCCCTCCCTCAGTACACCGCGGCCAGCGCTGCGCTGCCGCCCGCCTTGCCCGCCGAATCGGCCAGCAATCCCCACAATCCTGAACCCGTTGGTACAAACGGGGAATCCTGGGATGATTCCACAGATAAAAAATTCCTAGTTGCTCCCGTGACTTATGACACACGGAGGGCAAATCCAAGGTGGACAGCCTTTTCCTATCAAAATCTGAAAGAACTGTGTAAAGTTTCTAAAGACTTTGGAAGGGAATCATCATATTTTAAAAGGGATTTGAATGCAACATTCGAAACACATGTGATGGTACTGCATGACATAAGAACATTAATGTCCAGCCTGTTAACTGAAGCTCAGTTCTGGCTCTGGGAAAGATCCTGGCAACGACATCCCAAAGAATTATTAGAGACTTATAAAGCTAACCAGCAAACAGCCTTCCTCACTCTTAACTACCTTGCTGGCCAATCAGATATGAAAAAACCCCAGGACCAAGCTGCTCAAATTCCAATAGAAGTTTTAAATGATATAAAAAAATGCAGCAAAAAGAGCTCTATTCTGCTTGCCATCCTCCAAGACGCCTTCAGAAGGCTATGCAGTTATCAGGCAGGGGCCTGAAGAGAATTTTGTGGACTTTATAGACAGATTAAGGGAGGCAATGGCAAAGCAAGTAGAGGATACAAAAATGCAAAAAGAATTGCTAAGGTCACTCGCCAAAGAAAATGCAAACACAGAATGTAAAAGAGTCCTCAACTCCCTGCCACCAGATCCAAGGCCCACCATCGAGCAAATGGTGGAGGCTTGTGCTGAAGTAAGGCCTGACCAAACAGAATCTTCCCCTCAACACCCTTTATTAAAGGCACCGCAGAGGAACACCATAGCTGCCGCTAACACTACAGAATCCAATAGAGACACCCGCAAATGCTTCAACTGTGGGTTCCCTCACCACTTTGCTAAGAACTGCCCTAAGTCCCGCAGAACTAACCCTATTCCTACTAAGCCTCTCACAGGTCCTGGAGTCGCACACTGCCCATGCCTGCAGCAGCACCAGCAGGGAAACGGGCAGTGGAGCACGGAACAGCACCGCGCTGGGACACAAAGTTAAATGCTGACAACATCGCACCTGCCGCCCCAGAGGAACCTGCCACCCCACCACCGGCGGACACAGGAGGCTCACCGAGGACTTGGGGCAAGAGGATGGACTTGGTAAGTGCATCAGCACACCATATCACCAGCGAACACTTCCAACCATTCAAGGTCTTCCTCCAAGGAGACCTAGACTGCCAGATGGACATACTCGTTGTTGGGAACTCTACCCAGGGACCACCTATGCTCTTTATCCTACCTCAAGTAATAACAGTGCCCCCAAGAGTGAATTTCAATATCACAGTTTCTTGCACAAACCTCCCTGAGTTTATCCCACAAGGGCAGTGGGCATAATGTACTGCAAAATGTACTGCATCTGGTTTCAATTTGCAGGTCTGACCTTTCACCGAAAATGAATTTTAATAGGCAATTGACTTAAATAATTCGTATGTGTTCAAATCAGTACTGGAATGTGATGGTTAAGCAATTAAAATAATTGAGGTGTATGAAAGGGGTTTTTAAATGTTTTCAGATTCCCATCAGAAGGCTGGCGTTTGTGGAGGTCGGAGCTCAGTCTGTGGCTGTGCCGTTGCTAATGCTCCAGATGTGGCCAAGATTTCAGCAAAACTGCTTTGGTCCCTCCTGGAGCCCACCCAGCCCCACACTGCTCCCTGCTCCTGCTCCTGCACAAGGGCTCATGGAGCTGAGGAGGATGCTGTGCTCCCTGGATTGCCGTGGGAGGGACAATCCAGGTGCACATTCACACTGAGCACACATCCCACCCCACTGCCACACACCAGGGTTTCAAGGCTCCAGCGCCTGTGTGGTCTCAGTGAGCTCATCCTTCTGCATGAGCAAAGAAAAAACATGTTTTGCGGAGAATCGTTTCTGCACTGGTCCACAAGAAGGTTCCCTTTGACTGTACAGCACGTCTATTACTCTGAATTTCATTTGTGCTGATGTGTCCCAAGGCAGCACAAAGAAATCCCACATCTCCATGGAAGAGTTGAGCATGCCAGGATGGGTGTTCCATACTAGGAGGCATCTCACTCCCAGCACACCAGCCTCAATCAAGGAGAGTTTTGCTGAAAATTCTGAAGCTATATTTCATTTAGTTCATTTGCGAGGAGTTGCCTCTTTTTTTAGCCCAGATCAATTCCTCAGTCTGCTTTTGCTGTGCAGCTGCATGTACAGCTGTAGTTGGTTGGTGGGTGGAGCAGCACAGGGCTGTGGGCAGGGGAGGGATCAGCCAGGCTGTGCATTGGCTGTGCTCAATTCATGTGAGGGCACTGAGCTCTCCTTGTGTTTCAGATGGGAGGGAAGGGTAAGAAATTTGGTCTCTGGGACTGGTCTGATGCTGGTTTGCTGCTGCAGTTCTGACATGATTCTGGGGGTCTTCTGCTGTCCCTATAGCTGGGACCAGTGTCTGCTCACCCCAAACTGGGCAAGGCTCAGTCCCACCTGGGAAACCAGTAAGTGCAAGGTGACTCAGTGATGGAGTAAAAAACTTGGCTGGACATGCAGCAAGCTGGGGATGAGCATCATCTGACTCCAAATGAGATTTCTCTCCTCTTTCATCTGCTCTTGATCTCAGAGCTGGACTCTCATAAGCAGACTGAACAGTGACAGCAACATCATTGTCTGCATTTTAGTAAATGCTTCATACTTAGGAGACTCTACATCAAAATGGGTGGGCAGGAGCTGCATGACAGTGAGGAGATATGTGTTTTGCACAAACTTTTTTTTTTTAAAGAGCTGGAATTTCTGTAAAATAGAAAACCTTTTTAGCTATATTTGCTCTCACACTGGAACAGCTGCCAGCTCAAATATTTTTGTGGTGCTTCTGTAAATAAGGTTCACAGGTATGAGTGATACAGCAGTCTATCATCGTGCCAAGTGGCTGTTCCACTCTGCGACTGCAATTTGATCCCTATGCAGAATAACTTCTTTAATATATAGGGGAATAATCATAGATTGTTTTCCCAGGATATCCCTTCTCTGGGAAGATAAAGAAACTAAATCTTCTCATCAAACTATGTTTCCACCTAATTAATGTGTGTGCAGACCCTTTGGTGGAGTTGTCCTTCCCAGACGTGACAAAGATGAACACAGAAGTGGATGGCAGATGGGTCTGACACGGAGAGAAAAGCAGGGGGAGAAATTTTCCCTTTTCTCTCTACCTGGACATCCTCAGCAGTGCATCTGTCATAATGCTGCCCAGATAATCTATCTTCTGCAGCCCGGAATCTGATAGGATTTGAGACTGACAGTCTGGAAAATAGAAACTGGATTGGCACTGAGCAGGCTGGCAGGGAAACCTCTTTCTGGGGGTGGGATTGACAGCGTGGCAAAACCGATTACCCTGAACCCTGGTCTCGGCTCACCGAGGCTGTGCCTGTGCAGACAACACTCCTGTTTGTGATGGGTCTGCTTGTGCTCAGGTGAGCAGTTGCCCTACGCTGAGGGTTGCAGCTTTCAGGGGTTTTGTGCTCCTGAACTGCTCTGTGGAACTCGCTCTTAAAAATTGCTTTTTGCGGACATGCATTATGTACTCCAATTGTGCTCCAGTGTTAGAGCAATGCCTGGAGGAACGGTGCCTTCTGGAAACATCACTTCACTCCTATATCTTCTGGAAAGTTCATTGCTGCCGTGACAAAATTCATTTTTTATTTAAAATTATTAATGTCTATGAATTTAATCAAGGCGTGTTCACACAGCAGTGGCTTTGCTATAATAGCTCAATTTTAAACAGCTTGTGTCCTGATGTGTGAGGTGTGTTATATTATTTGACAGCACTGACATTTATATTTGTAATTACTAAATGGTGACAATCCACTGGAAAGCCTTCCCTACTTGAGGGAAGGAAATGGATGGAAATGCAGGGCACTGAAAAGCACTAAGTGTCACAATACATCAGTGCATCTGGAGATTAAAAAAGCCATGGATGACATTCTCCTACTAAAAAAAGCACACATGTGTTCCCAAATAAATTGCTGAGTTTTAATTATTTCTCTTGTATTCATGAAATATTCTCTTCCTTCTTATTTCCTGGCACAGTTACCTCTTTATTTCATAGCACAGGAGCATCTTGAAAAGCAGATGTCATGCCCACAAGTCATGGGCCTCTCGGGGTTTGATTACAGAACACTGAAATATTGGGCAAGTCAAGATGGAGCAGAGAACCCAAATCTGATATAAATCTTGATAAACTGGTCAGGGAAAAACGTTTGGAGCTTCTGTTTGTGAAGTGCTGAGATGGATAATTTTATCAGCTGGTAGACGCTATTTTGAAAGTGGCTTTAGACTATTAACACTTTGCAGGTAGAATCCCTCCCCCTGCAAGAGGAAACTCGGTATTTATCAAAACACTTGAGAGTGGGTTAGCAGTGAAAGGAGATATCCTCGGGCCTGCAGATAATTAATGGTACTTATCTCCTAGTTGAGGTGCTGTTGGATGAGATCAGTATCTGGATTTTTCGGGTGTAGCTCTAAATGAGCTCTAAATGAAATTTGTAACTAAGGTGGTTTATGTGACCTTCTGGGGTGCCTGGTGATGCTGGGCTGTGCTTGTCCTTGACACCAATCTCCTTTTCTCATCTGCTTGGTCTATTAAAACTTTCCCTGCCCAGTTTGGGTCTCTGTCCTGGCTACACAGCAATGCATGGGGGGAAATGGAGTGTGTTGCTTCTGCAGAATATGTAAATAACCTCCTGCAGAACTGTTCCTCTGGCAGATCCAACTCTTCTCCCTGTCCAACCAGCCCTCCACCACCTCCCAGCTGGTGCTTAGCTTGGGGCTGAGCATTTCCAGGAGCTCTGGCATGTTAACTAACAACTGTGAAGGATGGCGCCCTGATGGGTGTACACCAAACTTCAGGATGTCTAAGATCTTAGCAGCTTTGGTTTTGTTTTGGTGTTTTTTTTCTTTGCAGAACTCCAGTTGCTGAAGAGGTCTAGCTGTAAATAACAACCTTGTCACTTCCACAAGCTCGTGTTGCACCTGGAATTTTTTCTCATAGTCATAATAGATATTTACTTTCCCTCTGTATTGGATTTATCCTTTGCAGGTGCTAATTTATACTGATTGCAGCTCATCAGTATTGCATCTCGTCTGCCACACCGTTTCTTATGCTTTCTGATTTCCTGAAGGAAATGTGTATTGACATCTCTCAATGAATCCCCACAGTACAAGGAGGTGCATGTAGTGCCAAATCCTTGCAGAGTGCTGGGTCCCAGATACTCTCTGACAATGCCTAATGGTTTTAGACTCAAGCAAATGTTTCATTATATTAATCCAACAATAGCAAAAGCAGCACAAGACTTATGATGGTCCTGTTTTGCCAAAATAAAAACACTATCAAAAATAAGTGACCTATCTGTCATCTTATCATAGGCTCTTCAGTAGGGGGCAAAAACTGTCCTTCAGATAAGACTGAAGTCCTCTTCCTCAAATGGTTTTCTAGTTTTTTAATCAAACTTTCCTTTTGGGAATGATCTATAAACTCTATCAGTCCTTATGTAAAAAGATGTTCATAATTCAAAATGAAGAAATGAAATATTTAGGCAAGATTAATCCTGAAAACATCACTGCTTTAGCTGCATAGTCATTCATCATATGACATGGACATATTTTCTTGGCTACAAACTTTTCCTTTGAAAAAATCTAGTTTAAAATATTAAAGTGGGGAGAAAGGACAAGTTTTGGAAAGGAACAGTATGGGAATAGAAGCTGGTGGCGTTTAGACTGAAGGTAAAATGCCATATGTCTGGCACAGAGCAAGAATAATTAAAACTGCTGTGTTTTGAAGGTGGTCCCTGACCATATGTACCTACTCAGTGCAGCTCTACAGGTTGCTGTCCAAGATGCCCCTGCAGAGGCAGCAGGACAGACAAGTTGTGTTTTTCTCAGTCTGGGGAAGATGCTCCAATGGTCTTTTTCATCCTGGGATAGGTTAAAAGTTGTAAGGACTACTTGAAGGGCATCATTGCAGCAAAGAAATTACTGATGTCTCCAGGGTACCCTTTGGTGCCTGGTGAGTCCTTCCATCCCATGGGCTCCTGTGCCATTTTGGGATGGGGCCATTGCAGAGCTCCCACAGATGCCATCCCCACCTCCAGTGCATTTCTTGTGCCCAGCTCTGTAAGATGGAATTGAATCTGAGGCTGGAAGGTTTTTTCCTTACTTGTCTATAGCATTTCCCAAACTAAAGCCTGATTGCTGTTGTGGCAACCTTGAACTTCTGCAGTTTCTTGTCTTCCAGCTGAAATGATTCAGTCTGGCAGGAGTCTGGTGAGGCTCTGAGCTGCTTATGAATGCATAGCTTGTATCAATAAGGGAAATTAATAATTCTTCAAAACCATGCAACAGTTTAGTCAGCTGTTCATTTTCTTGTCGGCTTTTTAAAGTTGAAACTGCCTTAAAAGGCACTGTGGAAATTTTACCCTGCTCCTTCAAGTGCAAGGTCCTGTAAAACCTGCTGGGAAATAGAGAGTAGGAAGTTTTCACTGAGCAACTTCATGTGAAATCAAAACCCACCCAGATCTCAGGCAAGTGGAGCCACACAGATCTTCCAGAACATGCCGAGTCCCCATTTTGGGATAATCAACTCAAAACAGGGCTTCAAATGAGTACAGGGGCAAGGGGCTAATGTGGAACAGCTGGCACATGGAGCTCAGGCAGCTGTGCAATAAATCTCTAGCCCAGAAGATACACAAAATGTCTGTCACAGATCCCTGTAGACCTGAGCACTAAAGTACAGCATGTCTTGCAGGTTATGCAAGCTCCAGCACTATCTGCTCTGTCTCCTGGGGTCAGATGTGGCAACTGCTTGGTGCCCAGCCCTGCCTTTTTGCAAACAATTTGGGACTGGTCTGAGGGAGCTGCCTAAATCCTGAGGATGCTGTAAAAACCTTTCAGAGTCAGGGGATGGACCATGGCCTTGGAAAAAGGAAAGCTGTTCTCCTGTCCTCTTGATGAGCAACAACCAGAGAAGCTCTGAATTCTCCTTGTGTTGGGGGTGTCTCCTTGTGCTGGGGGCCAAGCCCAGCTGAGACTTCCCCATCCTTGGTCTGCATAGTTTTGTTCCCACTTTTGAGAGCAAAGCAGTTCTACAGAACATTGTCCTGGGTTAGCCATATGACCTGTTTGTATCCCCAATCGTCCCC
>JAHLSL010013672.1:23047-52754 GCA_025920805.1 Petroica traversi | reverse complement strand
GATATTAAGCTCTGCAGCTTTAAGTTAGACCCAGAGAGACAGAGAGAGTGAAAGCGGAGGAAAAAAACCACGGGCCATTTGTCTGCAGGAGTTACACCTTACTCCCCCGGAAAATCCTTGAGGGATTGCGTTCCAGCGGGACAGCGATATCTCTCTCTCTGGCTGGGTGCTCTGGGAGCTCACGGCGGAGGGTTTCCTCGGATCTTTCTCGGCTTTTTGCAGGGAGAGACTTTGTTTCTTTTGCCGGTTTCTTTTTCCTTCCTCCTGGGACTGGTCGGCATCTCGGTGGCCCAAGACACCAGGGCAATCCCCCTGGGGGCCCCCCCGATTTCTACAGAGCTGGGCCTGGCAACTGGCCCCCGCTGCCAGAAGACTTAAACTCACCCAGACGTCCGGATTCTGGATCTACTATCTCTTCAGAGGAAGGAGAGGTTTCATTGTTTTCATATTATCCAAATGTTCTATGCTTGTGAATATTCTATTTGTTAAATAAATAGTTTTTTCCACTTTTCTCTAAGGAAATTTTTCCTGAACCTGTTTGGGGGAGGGGTGGTTGGAATCGGCTTTTCTAGAGGAGACCCCCCCCCCAGAGGTTTCCTCATAAAATTTGCCCTAAACCAGGACACAGCACACTGCACACAGGCTCAAAATGAGCAGTGAAAACAGAGGAATTCTGCTGTGAATAGCAGGATTTTACATTTTTCTTAAAGAACCAGCAATCCGAACTATGTGTTCCTACCTGAGCAATTCACCCATATATTTCCATCCTTAATAAATGAAATCAGTTTTCAGCCCTCTGGTTTCAGAGACTGGCAGGAAATGTGGCTTCCACAAAGCCCAATATGAAAGCAAATGGGACCTGTTTTTGTAGCCTTGCCATTTCCAGGGTGTTCTGATATTTTGGGGTGATGAGAGAAGGGGCCAGGTCACATTCCCTTAAGTGCTGTCAGCCTCTCCAGTGGGACAAGGAGATCCCAGACCTCGGGATTTTTTTTTCTGCTGACATCAAAGTATCAATGTCTGGCAGAAATTTCCCTCTTTTTACTGAAACAATCTGGTTAACTTTGAGAAAAGGCAAGATCTGAGCCTTTACTCTATGTCCAGAGACCTGCTGAGTGCCTCAGAGGAATACCCCAAAATCCACAGGTCCAAGGTGCAGGAGGGCAGGGAGGAGCAGGACTGGGGATGGGTAATTACTGCCACAATGCTCTTAATTTCTAAAAGCCTCCAGCTTCAGCAGGAGCCATGTCTCCAGACATCCACCATTTCCTCAACCCTGTACTGTGTTGTCTTGTGGAAAACTTCCCTCCAGAGAGAGCTTTGCTTATCTCCCCACATCCACTGCTGCCCCACCAGGACCAGCAGTGCCTTGTGGTGCCATGCACAGACCAAGCACAGCTGCTTTCTGGTGCAGGGCTCATCCAAGACCATGAAAATATCAGTCTGTCGCTGTTGGAGAGGTGTGGATGTACTGTTGCTTCTTGAAGAGCTTCATGCCTCTCCTACAAATAGTTTGCACTGTATTGAAGAACATAAACAAAACCATAGGTGTAGCAGTGGTTCAAGCCCAGAGAGTTACATATCCCCTGAGGAATTTTGGGGGGCCTAGAGAGTGAAGCCCCTCTGAAATAGAGTTAGGTTTGGCCTTGGAAAGGGGGTCGAACTCCCCCCTCCCATCCTTCAGTTAACAATGGTATCTTGTGTCTCCCTCTCTCCTCCCTTACTCCTTCCCGATTAGGCCCTGACACTCTGACCCTTCCCTGTTCTTCCCCTGTGCCATTCCGAGATAAGTTGTAACCCTCAGAATAAAAGCCTGATGTTTCGGCTATCTGGGGTCTTTCGCCCCTGAATCCGAGCAGAGCAGACCATGGTGTGTTGTGTCTGATTTGGGTTCCGGGCAAGAGAACACTCTCTCTCTCAGCAGCTCTCCGGCTTTTGGGACAGTGGCCACCATCCCAGGGAAGCCTGGCTCACAGCAAGGGGAAAAGAAGTCTCTAGTTGAAGTTGACTTAACAAAAAGGAAACTTTCAGAACAAGCCGCCGAGCCGCTGGCCATCCCTACTGGTCAACTGTCCGGCCCCCCCCACCGGCCACACATAGGGAACTTACTCATGGGAGGAGTTTGGCTGCTGACAGCCCACTTCTTCCTTGTTGGAAAATTTTCTTCCAGTATATAAGTAAACACTGTAGATTTATATAACAGCCTGCAAGATATCAAGTGATCCAGTGTCTCAGAAGTCATTCAAAGCCGCCAAGTTTGCTGGAGAACCACTAACAAAGCAGCACATTACAAGATAGAGTGTTCCTTCCTGAAAGATAAGAAAGAAAAAAATGAAACTTAAAAAATTATCTCATCTCCACAATTACTTCCCCAGGTGCTTGTCTTTTCTCAAAGTGCACACCAACACAACTGACCTTTCCTTTCAATCGGAGCACATGGCTACAGACAGGGCACTGCCCTTCCCTTCTTCTGTCTGCAGATGCAATGGGATGGAGACACAGGAGCTGCCCAAAAGGAAGTACATGGCCCTGAGATCCAATATTCTGCTTGTGACTCATCTGTGCAATGGGCAGAGCCATTCATCAGAGCTGGATCTGTAAACAAGGATTTATTCAACCAGGACAATCGATTGCTGTGATACCTTCAAAGCAGCACTGAGCTCGTGGGGCTGGGTCTTGGTTGGCAATACAACATTGTGTGTAGGAGCTTTCTTCTACCTTGAGACTCAGTGACTCCATCCAGCAGACAGAAACCTGGCAGCTGCTCCATCTTCCAGCACAGCAATGACCCAGATGAGATCTATATATCCAATATATGCAGCTTCATGACTGAGGAATGCTGTGCCAGAGTGCTTAGGATTTTTTTGGCATGAGCCTGGTCCCACTTAGCATTTTTATCAATGTTCCTGCTCCTGGATTCATGCTGTAATGTAAAAATCGAAAGGGTACGCCTACTTGAAAGCTTCTGGGCTTGATGGGTACGAGAGAAAAACCTAAAACTGATGCAAACTCATGATAAACCATTGCTGCAAATTAATGCAAAACCATCTCCAAAAGTGAAACCAACACCAAATTGTGACTGACAATCCCTCCAGGGGACCTGTGGTGGTTTACAGTCTGACTCACCTGTGAGCACCCAAGGTTGGAGCTGGTGGTCTGGCCTTGCAGAGAGTGTTCAGCACTTCCCATCCTGAGCAAAAGTGCTAAAGAAAAGCACTGAAGGTGTTTGTGCAGCAGAGAGGAGCAAATCAGGATCTCACACTACTGTGTTTTCATGTCATTGCTCATTGTTTATGTGTCCTCTTCCACAGCTGCCCTCTGTAACCTCTGACAGTGGTAGGCTCAGCTCCACCTGTGTTTCAACACCTGGAATTTTAAGACAACCTGCTTTTGCAATTAACAGCTCGCAAGTAGAAAATTAAATTCATACAGGGACCCTAAGCAAACTGACTGCCTGTTCACAGGTGATTATAAACACTTATCCATAGTGCTGACATAAAAGGGGCAGAGGTTGCATAAACATATAAGTTAAACAGGTACCAAAATATTAGTCATGACCTTGTTAAAACGGTTGATATGGCAAAACTCAGTCATTAAATGACCTATAAAATGAAATATGATTACTGTCAAGAGCTAATCTTCCAGAAGCCCAAACAATATGATGCAAAGGAGCTTTTAAAAGAAACCAAACAAATTCATTTTTCATTATCTTCTGCCATCTCATTATTTCACAAGTTAGAAATCCATTAGCAATTCTGCCAAGAACTAGATAGGTTGCTTAGTTATCTAATTCTGAGATACTCACATCCCATGGCTATCTTGATGTCCCTGGGAAAAGAAACAACAGGAAAAGCAATGGAGTAATAAATTATTATAACCGTTTCATTAAAACTTAGGACACTGTAATTTTCAAGTTTATTTGGTGTTATATTTAAATGAACCAAAAGGCAACATTGTACAGTAACATTATAAAATAAAATTATTACATAGTACATTAACCAAAGCCCCATTTAAAAAAAAAAATCCTAAAAAGTCATTTGGGGACGTATCCTATTCTTGCTCTTCTGCACACATGATTTATTAAACTCATTTAAAGCAGCACTCTTTTTTAGGAAAAGCAAATGGGATTTGCCCCCAAAATGGAGTATCTTTTCTTATAGTTCTTGCAGTTTCATTTTACCATGTGTCATATATCAAGTTTATAAGGCATAAATACGAAAACAGTTCAATATGCTCATCATAATTTTAATTAAGTAATACAGTCTAGGACACTTTTTCAATCACACCAAGGATTACAATGTACCTACAACTTTAGTTTCTTTTTTTTTTTTAAATACAAAAGTCTCTAATATAGTATACAGTGTATTCTAGTTGGTAACTGGTTCACAAGGTGGATCACAATATTCTTGCAGGTTAATATGTCCGGATTTCACCTAGTTTGTACACTCTGTGCAGGCTTCCCCCTTCCCTGGCTGCTCTCCTCCAGCAGCAGCATCCCATCGCTCCATCTCCTTGCTTATTTTAAGAAGGGCTCTTTGCCAGAGGCAAATCCCACTGGGAATGGCTTGGGATGCACATCCCAGTGGTGCCAAGGAGCTGCCAGAGACAGCCAGGGAGTGGAGGGGATGGCAAGGCAGCACTCACAGAGGTGTCTGTGGAGCAGGGAGCCAGACTCTGCTCTCCCAGCTCCCCTCAGGCCCCTGGCACCACATAAATGCTTCCAGGGACTGTGGGAGCTGAACTGAGTCCCAGGAGGGAATCCATGAAAAGCCACAGCCTGGTGTGTGAGGAAACCACTGATCAATGGAGTGGGTGCCTCTGGCTGCTTGTGCAAAGTAAGGATGGGCAAAAGCACCTCAGTAAATCAGGAGCAGCATGGATGTTTGGGATGCTGAGTGTTTGGGTTGGGTCAGCTTCACGTCACCCATGGCTCCATAACCTGCAAAACCTTCCCAGGATTTTGGGCATCTCTAATGTAAAGGCTTATCTGGTGCCAGCTGGATGAGTTGCACAGACAAAACCTGTGACCAGTAACACATCCCACAACCATCTCCCATCCCTCCTTAGGCTGATATTTTCTAAAATCAGATTACTGAAATGCCCTGGTGAAAGCACTGCTGATTTGGGGCTGGGGGCAGCACTCGTGGTAGTGCAAGAGGGGTTGGAGAAGGCAGGGGGTCTGTCCCCACTCATCCTGCCCCTCCAAGGGTCTTGTCACTGCTGGTGTGGGCAGATGGGGGATGGACACTGTGCCCCCACAGGGCCACGCTGCTCCCTCCAACAGCCAAGGAGGGTGTCAGAGGGCTTTCTGACATTACCTGAAACCAGCAATAGGTTTCTCTACATATACAATCAACCTACATTGTGCATGAGGTAAACTGCAGAGCAGCGTCCTCCACAGCGTTTTTCACATGTCTAATATTAGGTATCTTGCTGGCAGCTCTGAATTGTCCCCAGAGGTTTCTCTACCTGTCTATATTTACTATGTATGGAACCTGCACTCAGGTGCTCTGAATCACACCATAATCAAAGGCAGCCTAAAATAGACAGTGTGAATTGCTCCCTCCCTGCTGTGACTCCATCCTGCAGCATCTGGGAGGAAAGAGAAATTATCTTAGTGTAAAGCATGGGCCAAAGCCACAGAATTTGGGTCAGGATTCAGGCCAGGCAGGCACAGATTGTGTCTGTGGGCCTATTCTCATTCTCTATTTGCTGATGGGACATCCAACCCTGTGCTTACACTTATTTTTCTGATAGATCAACAGTCTCAGGGATCACCTATTCCTGAATAAAGCACAGCACATGAGCAGCACATAAACAGCTCTCCAACTGCAGGAAAGAACTGGCACACATCTAAAGTCACAACAAAGCCTCTGCCTCCCACACACCCTTCCCTCAGTACTTTTTTTAAACCAGCCAGAAACAAACAGTGAGTGCAGAACATCCCAGAGAGCCAGAGGAAGGAGCATCCAGTGCTTTCTTAGCTGCTGTGCCATTGTGTAGGGAGGCTGCTTCTGAAGAAATCAAATTACCCTACATAAAGAGCATTCACTAAAAGAATCTCCTAACCCTTGGAGGACCAGCAAGATCACATTATTTCCTGAAAATACTTTTTTCTTCCTTTTTTTCTATACTTGACAGAAGAGTAATACTCTCTGGGTTTTTGCTTTCACTAACCATGACAGGCAATTTCTGTCCTAGCTTGAGAATTCCATTGAACTTGCTATTTGCATTTGGGATAAAGCATCAAATGGACATTTCCCACGGGATACAGACTGCTTGCTATCCACTAGATTCAACCATCATTCTTAAGTACATTAGCAAGAGGGAAGCAAAAGATCTCCCCATGCTGAATGCATTGCATCAGCAGCAAGTTTCTACCAGTGCTGAGAAATTGTGTCCTTAATGTAAGTGCTCAGTAACCACCAGCCCTGCTGCTTGAGGAGCGCTCGGAACTGTATAGAAAGCTTGTGGGAAAAGAGCCTCCATTAGTACCCATTATGCTGTGATTTATGTTATGGGCTTAAAATAGCAAAAAATTAAACAGTTCTGTTTAACCTACAGTCTAAAAAAAAACGCACAAAGACTTTGTGAAAAAAAATAAAAAATAAAATATAACTGTTCAGATTACATTTCCAAGAACTTCAACAGAGCGTTGCTTTGATTTGCCAGCTTTGCTTGTTGGCAGGAGTGAAATTGAGACAATTTCACTGTCCGCAGAGGTAAAGAATACCCTTTTGGCAAGGCAAGTTTGCCAGCTCTATGCAAATGTTATTCAACAGAAGTAACTAAAACCTCTTGTGATTGCTTTAAAACATAATCTTTTTGGTCTGCAGCACATTGCACTTATCTAAGTACTCAGTGATGATAGAGTCGGTCTTCGGGCAAGACCAAATACAAAGAGCCCTTTTTAATCTGAACATAGGAATGAACTCTGTTCACAGCTACACAGTCTGCTTTCAAACAAATGATCATGAAATACATAAATACTATAATATACATACAATACATTCAGAATTTTCTACATTGTAGAGAGCTTTTAAGACTTCCCTAGCTCCCTGATGTAATGCATATAGAACATTCCCTTCTATACAGTGCTACCTCCATGTACCCACACCTCCTTTAAATGCAACATAGCTCAGACAACCTTCCTCTTTTGCCTGGATTCTCATCAGTCTTTGATGCTGTAAAACATGATATCATTTCTTTAGAAAAAAAAAATATTGCACTTTTAAAAATGCATTAAAATTAATCTGAGTTCCCATTAACTCCATCACGCAGTCTGTTATTTAAAATAGGACTTTTCCAAAAACATATCTCTAGTTAGTCTGTGTCCTGCCTTCATTTACAGCATTCTCCACCAGGATATCCTCAGAACACTGTTCCTTAGCGAATTCCTTACAGTTTTGCCAGCAGGCATCTGACACACAGGGGGAGCTCTCCGAGACACACGTGGCTGGGGAGTCACAGGTCTGTGCCCAGGCTCAGGATTTCATGGTGCAGATGGGAACCACGATGACCAGGATAACCGTGCAGGCGGCCGCTGCGATCAGGGTGACGATCTTGCAAACCTTTGCCCTCCTGAACTCGGCTTCTTTCTGTTTCAACAAGGAATTGTAGCCAGGGGTATAAATGTCTTCCATCCAGTACTCTAAGTTGTTTGGGTTTAAAGATTCTTGAGTCTAAAAGATTAAAAGGAAGCAGCGGTTAATTGTCTGGGGTCTGCTGTTAATAAAATAGATAAGCAAAGCAGATGTGCCTGAAGGCCTCCCAGCTGCACCTGGATCTGCTGTCAGGATAAAGTGGGTTATTGCCACTTCTCACACCCCTTCATCTCCTGGTCCCAATTCCATAAAGCTGATGAAAGTCGTAACAAAATACTGCAAAAAATAGACTCCTGCAACAGTGAGATTCTGCTCTGAAATCTCTCACGTACCTCTGATTTACCAGAAACTTCGTCATCTTGGATGGCATTTAAATAAGATCTATTTAATCTGCTTGACAGCAGAGGTGTCAGCAAGTGCTGGCCTGTTACTGTTAATAATTTTTAAATTATTAAAGCTCAGCTGATGGGAAAGGTTCTTAATGTATGCTCCTCATGCACTACATTTTATAAAGCTAACCCTAATTTTGGTATCATGACTTGCAGTGCCTGATCACCCATCCTATCCAGCACCCAGTCCTGATGTGAGGGAAATTTCCAGACCCCTCCTTTGGAATGGCAATGTCTGGGGATACAGGCAACCTGCAGAACTTTATCCGTATTTCCATCTGAATTATTTATTTTTTATGTCTTAGAGCTTTTTATTCCTAAGTATTTATGAGCTCTTAAAGGTCTCCATTTCAGCCTCGCTTGTTTTTTCCCCTTTAACCTCTGTGTTAGAGGAAAACAAGGGGAAAACTGGGGAAATCCAAACACTACGTATGATATTGAACTTATCAGCAGAAAGGAATAAAGCAAAAAGGACGTTTTGAAAAATGACAGCATTTCCTCAAAGCATCCTTTATCTGGGGCCCCAAAAGCCTATTTCTTTTAAAAAATAAAATAGATTCTGTGGCCGGTGGGGGGGGCCAGACAGTTGACCAGTAGGGATGGCCGGCGGCTCGGCGGCTTGTTCTGAAAGTTTCCTTTTTGTTAAGTCAACTTCAGCTGAGGACTTCTTTTCCCCTTGCCGCGAGCCGGGCTTCCCTGGGATGGTGGCCACTGTCCCAAAAGCCGGAGAGCTACTGAGAGAGAGAGTGTTCCCTTGCCCGGAACCCAAATCAGACACAACACACCATGGTCTGCTCTGCTTGGGTTCAGGGGCGAAAGACCCCAGATAGCCGAAACATCAGGCTTTTATTCTGAGGGTTACAACTTATCTCGGAATGGCACAGGGGAAGAACAGGGAAGGGTCAGAGGGTCAGGGCCTAATCGGGAAGGAGTAAGGGAGGAGAGAGGGAGACACAAGACACCATTGTTAACTGAAGGACGGGAGGGGGGAGTTCAAACCCCTTTCCAAGGCCAAACCTAACTCTACCTTAGAGGGGCCTCACTCTCTAGGCCTCCAAAAATTCCTCAGGGGATATGTAACTGGGCTTGAACCACTGCTACAAGATTCCACATAAAAATATTACAGTGAGAATAGCCTAACACACACCACTCTTGTGCTTGTAAAAATCCTGATCCAAAGCTTGATGGATCCTGCAAAGAAACTCCAGCTGACTAAAGAAGGGTTTGAGTAAGCCTTTAATTGACTAATTCAGATTTTGTGGCCATGAGCTGTAGCGGTGGTTCAAGCTCAGAGAATGACATACCCCCTGAAGAATTTCTGGGGGCCTAGAAAGTGAGGCCCCTCTGAAGGTAGAGTTAAGTTTGGCCTTGGAAAGGGAGTCGAACTCCCCCCGCCTCCCCCTGAGTTAACAATAGTATCTTGTGTCTCACTCTTTCCTCCCTTCCTCCTTCCTGACTGCATCCTGACCTTCGACCCTTCTCCGTGTCCTCCCCTGTACCGTTATGAGATAAGTTGTAACCCTCAGAATAAAAGTCTGAATGTTGGGCGATTCCGGGTCTTTTGCCCCTGAGCCCAAGCAGAGCGGACCATCGTGTCTTGTGTCTGATTTGGGGCTCCGGGCAAAGGAACACTCTCTCTCTCAGCACCTCTCTGGTTTTTAGGACAGCGGCCACCATCCCAGGGAAGCCTGGCTCCCGGCGAGGGGAAAAGAAGTCCCTAGCTGAAGCTGACTTAACGAAGAGGAAGCTCTCAGAACAAGCCGTCGAGCCGCCGGCCGTCCCTGTGGTCAGCTGTCCGGCCCATGCCACCGGCCACAAGTGGCGCCTTGGAACAGGGACCTGATCTGGACCCTGAGAATGACCTAGTTTTCTAGCGCATCTTCGACCTGCCACAGCCCGACGAATGACTCCTATATCACAGGACCGTACAGAGGGGATTCCAAGCAACTCTTTCTCCGAAAAAGAGACAGAACCTTGGAACACCGGAGAAGACCCAAAGGATTTCGTCCTGGCAACGGTTTCAGAGCTGGAAACAAGAGGTTGAGCACTTACAAGTGTGTGGTGAGTGTGGCTCCGCTTCTAACCCTCCCCCTCTTCCCCCCCCCCCTCCACAATCCTCGGGTTTCAATCCCATTCCTACAGCAGTATATAGAAATGGGAAACACCAGGTCTACCCTTGAGAGAGAGTTTTATTCCGAAGTCAAAACTACCCTAGGTTTAAGAAAATGGGAGTTAAAGCAACGAAACTTAAAAAAATTCATCAGATGGATTGTTACTCATGTCCCTTCATTTTCGCCTGCTTTAGCCTCTTGTCCCTACTTTTGGGATGAAGTGGGGGAAAGATTAACTGATAACATTCGTGGAGGAGAACATAACGTTGCAAAATTCTTTTCACTTTTAATTTTAATTTCTGATACATTGGGAACACGGGAGAAAGTTTCAGAGACTCAGTCCACCCCTCCCGCCCCGACTCCGGGCACCCCCTGCCCCCCCGGCCAGTTCCGGCCGTTCCCCAGGTGCAGACCGCGTGAGTCCGCGGAGAGCCGTCTCTCACCGCATTTCCCCGGGCCGGCGAACTCTGCTGAGGGTGGGAACTCTGCGGGGGGGCCCGGGTCCCACGGCAAACAGGGGAACGTGGTAATCGAACCGAACAAACATGGCGCAGGCCACGAAGAGGAGTACACAAAAAATTCGGACGGCGGGGAGAATTACACCACCTCCCCTGACTCCACAGCGATTATAACAAAGAGCCACCGGCATGGCCGGGGCGGCCACGCCACTGCCGTGACTCTCCCCCCCTCCCCTACCCCCTCCGCCGGGAGCCGCCCACACAACAGGGGCCAGCCCGGACCAGCCGGGGAATCCTGGGACGATTCCACAGATAAAAAATTCCTTGTTGCTCCCGTGACTTATAACACAAGGGGGGCAAATCCAAGGTGGACAGCCTTTTCCTATCAAAATCTAAAAGAACTGTGTAAAGTTTCTAAAGACTTTGGAAGAGAATCATCCTATTTTAAGGGAGTTTTAAATGCAACATTCGAAACACATATGATGGTACCACATGACATAAGAACATTAATGTCCAGCCTGTTAACTGAAGCTCAGTTCTGGCTCTGGGAAAGATCCTGGCAACAACATCTCAAAGAATTATTAGAAACTTATAAAACTAACCAGCACACAGCCTTCCTCACTCTTAACCACCTTGCTGGCCAATCAGATATGGAAAAACCCCAGGACCAAGCTGCTCAAATTCCAATAGAGGTTTTAAATGATATCAAAAATGCAGCAAAAAGAGCTCTACTCTGCTTACCATCCTCCAAGACCCCTTCAGAAAGCTATGCAGTTATCAGGCAGGGGCCTGAAGAAAATTTTGTGGATTTTGTAGACAGATTGAGGGAGGCAATGGCAAAGCAAGTAGAGGATACAAAAATGCAAAAAGAATTACTAAGGTCACTCGCCAAAGAAAATGCAAACACAGAATGTAAAAGAGTCCTCAACTCCCTACCACCAGATCCAAAACCAACGATAGAGCAAATGGTAGAGACACGTGCTGAAGTAAGGCCAGACCGAATAGAACCTTCCCCTCAACACCCTTTATTAAATGGACCACAGAGGAACACCATAGCTGCCGCTAACACTACAGAATCCAATAGAGACACCCGCAAATGCTTCAACTGTGGGTCCCCTCATCACTTTATTAAGAACTGCCCTAAGCCCCGCAGAACTAAACCTATTCCTACTAAGCCTCTCACAGGTCCCGGAGTGGCACACTGCCCATGCCTGCAGCAGCACCTGCAGTGAAACGGGCAGTGGAGCGCGGAACAGCACCGCGCTGGGACACAAAGTTAAATGCTGACAACATCGCACCTGCTGCCCCAGAGGAACCTGCCACCCCACCACCAGCGGACACAAGAGGCCCACCGAGGACTTAGGGCAAGAGGATGGACTTGGTAAGTGCATCAGCACACCATATCACAAACGAACACTTCCAACCATTCAAGGTCTCCCTTCAAGGAGACATAGACTGCCAGACGGACATACTCGTTGTTGGGAACTCTACCCAGGGACCACCTATGCTCTTTATCCTACCTCAAATAATAACAGTGTCCCCAAAAATGAATTTCGATATCACAGTGTCTTGCACAAACGTCCCTGAGTTCATCCCACAAGGGCAGTGGGTGGCACATGCCATCATACTGCCCAAGGAGTTTCCCAGAAATGTGCGAACACCAGCCATCTACTGGGCCCAGGTAGTGGGCACAGACCGCCCATCCCTAAACTGTAAGTTAACCAATGGGAAGTCAACAGTGCATCTTAGTGGGATGCCAGACACAGGTGCCGATGTCACCATCATTTCAGCGTCTGAGTGGCCCTCCCAGTGGGGTCTCAGACCTTCTGGGGGAGAAATCACAGGGGTAGGGGGAGCAACAACCTCCCAGAGAAGTACCAACAACATCACGATAGAAGGACCTCATGGACACATAGCTTCTATCAGACCCTTTGTGGTGCCATCAGGCTTTACTTTATGGGGGAGGGACCTCCTCAAACAGTGGGGGACCCGCCTAGAAATTCCACCAGCACCCCAGGATTTTTAGTGGGGGCCACCCAAAGGCGCACCACCCCAGCTCTGACGTGGAAAACAAATAAGCCAGTAAGGGTGGAACAGTGGCCCCTTCCTAAGGACAAACTAAGCGCCCTTGAGTCACTAGTAGAAGAACAACTTGTCAAAGGTAATCTTGTCCCATCCAATAGCCCATGGAATTCCCCAGTATTCGTCATAAAAAAAGCAGGCAAGGACAAGTGGAGACTTCTCCACGACCTGCGAGAGATAAACAAAGTCATTGTAGAAATGGGCCCCCTTCAGCCAGGCCTTCCATCGCCTGTGATGCTCCCCCGACAGTGGCCACTTGCTGTCATTGATATAAAAGACTGTTTCTTTTCCATACCCCTACATCCTCGAGATGCTCCGCGTTTTGCATTCTCCGTTCCGTCAATAAACCGACAGGCCCCACAGAAACGCTACCATTGGAGAGTGTTACCAATGGGTATGTGTTGTTCTCCTGTAATCTGCCAATGGTACGTGGCAGGGATCCTGTCACCTGTCCATAAGGCCTTCCCCAAAGCAATCATCTACCACTACATGGATGATGTACTAGTCTGTGCCCCAACCCAACCCTACCTAGAAACGACTTTAGCCGCCACCATAGACGCTATTCAACATGCCGGGATGGAGATCCAACCTGAGAAAGTACAACACACCTGCCCGTGGACGTACCTCGGGATTCGCATTGCCGAAAGGACCATCACACCCCAGCAGCTCACCATCAACAACGACCCAAAAACCCTACGAGACCTCCACCAGCTCTGCGGGTCAATTAACTGGGTGCGCCCTCTACTGGGATTGACGACGGCAGACCTCGCCCCCTTGTTCCAACTCCTAAAGGGGGGAGAAGGACTGGACTCACCAAAGGCTCTCACCGCAGACGCCAAGGCTGTCATTGGTAAGGTGCAGCGCGCACTTTCCTCCCGACAGGCACACAGGATCGCACCAGACCTGCCCTTCCGATTCATCATCCTCGGACAGGTACCGTCTTACCATGGTCTCATCTTTCAGTGGGACGAGAGGCTGAAAGACGCTCTCCTGATCATAGAGTGGATCTTTCTTCCTCATCAACCGTCCAAGACTATCACAACACCACAGGAGCTAGTAGCAAAACTAATACAGAGAGCAAGAACCAGGCTTCACATCCTAGCTGGATGTGATTTTTCACACATACATGTCCCCTGGCGTGACGAGGATCTGGAGAACCTACTCCAAACCAACGAGCACCTCCAGCTCGCACTGGACAGTTACCCAGGCCAAATTACCTGCCACAAATTAAAACACCATCTGTTCAACACAAATTTCCAATTGGCACCCAAAATGCTTCAAAACAAATCTCCATTAGATGCCCTGACTGTTTTCACAGACGGCTCAGGGTCCTCCCACAAGTCCGTTTTGACTTGGAAGGACCCTAAAACCCAACAGTGGGAAGCTGAAGTCCACATAGTAGAAGGTTCCCCACAGATCGCAGAATTAGCAGCCGTAGTCAGAGTATTCGAGAAATTCCAGGAACCTCTGAATCTGGTACTTGATTCAGCATACGTAGCTGGAGTCACTGCCAGAGCAGAACATTCCTTGTTAAAGGAGGTAACCAACCACAAACTGTTTGGTTTACTCTCCAGGTTAGTGTACCTACTGTCCCACAGAGAATATCCTTTCCATGTCATGCATGTTAGATCACACCAGAATCTCCCAGGGTTCATATCTGAAGGGAACCGCAGGGCAGATGCGTTAGCCATGGTCGTACGAATGGCTAACACACCTGACACCTTTGCACAGGCCAAACTCAGCCACCAGTTTTTTCACCAAAATGCTCCCGCCCTCAGGAGGATGTTCCACTTACCTCTTGCCCAAGCGAGAGCCATCGTAGCTACATGTCCTAATTGCCAGACCTACCAACTTCCTCCAATGAACCCAGGGGTTAACCCACAGGGACTAGCCAGCTGCCAATTATGGCAGACCGATGTTACCCACCTCAACGAATTTGGCAGACTCAAGTATGTCCATGTGTCAGTTGACACATTTTCTGGTGCCATTTTTGCCTCTGCCCACACAGGCGAGAAGGCAAAAGACACTGTTAAACATTTCCTTATGGCCTTCTCTGTACTAGGCACCCCCAAAGAGATCAAAACAGACAATGGTCCCGCGTATACCTCGTCCCACCTTCGAGAGTTCTTCCAGCAGTGGGGAGTGACCCACACCACTGGGATCCCTCATTCCCCCACTGGACAGGCAATCGTGGAAAGAACACACCAAACCCTCAAAAGGGTCCTCCACCAGCAACAGGGAGGGGCAGGGAACAAATCACCTGTTGAACAACTCTGCAAGGCGCTCTTCACAATCAATTTTTTAAATAACACCCAGGAAGAGCCCATTCCCCCTGTATTCCGGCACTTTTCCAATTCGACCTCAGCCAAATTAAAAGAACAACCGCCGGTGCTGGTCAAAGACCCTGAGACCCATCAAATTGAAGGCCCCCTCCCACTGATTGTCTGGGGACGAGGGTACGCGTGTGTGTCCACCCCTAAGGGACCAAAGTGGGTACCAGCCAGAAACATAAGGCCATACAGGCCCTCTAATCAAATATCCAAGAGTGTACTTCCAGGCACAACCAGAGCGGAAAGCAGAGAACAAAAACAAGCCCATCTGGCCTGGAAAAGAAGAAGAAAAAAGGACTTTTAGCCTGAACGGAGGAAAAACAGTGGAAGCCTCCTTCAGAAAACCTGTGAAAGAACTGACCCGACCGAAGAAAAAAGAAGAACCCCCTCCCTGTCTTCCCCCCTGCCTCCCCTCGTGTGTTTTCCCTTACCCCCTTTTTCCCACCCCAAACCCCTACAGAGGTAAAGGGAAAGAAGTTTTTTCCTTAATAACTTTACTTTGGACAGTGTTTACTATTCTCATTGTATTATGTTCCCTCAGTTGTCTTAAGGGTTTCATTATGTCCCTAACTAGTAAAACTTTCTCCATATATAATAGAAAAGGGGGAGATGTAGCGGTGGTTCAAGCTCAGAGAATGACATATCCCCTGAAGAATTTCTGGGGGCCTAGAAAGTGAGGCCCCTCGGAAGGTAGAGTTAAGTTTGGCCTTGGAAAGGGAGTCGAACTCCCCCCGCCTACCCCTCAGTTAACAATAGTGTCTTGTGTCTCACTCTTTCCTCCCTTCCTCCTTCCTGACTGCATCCTGACCTTCGACCCTTCTCCGTGTCCTCCCCTGTACCGTTATGAGATAAGTTGTAACCCTCAGAATAAAAGTCTGAATGTTGGGCGATTCCGGGTCTTTTGCCCCTGAGCCCAAGCAGAGCAGACCCTCGTGTCCTGTGTCTGATTTGGGGCTCCGGGCAAAGGAACACTCTCTCTCTCAGCAGCTGTCCGGCTTTTAGGACAGCGGCCACCATCCCAGGAAAGCCCGGCTCCCGGTGAGGGGAAAAGAAGTCCCCAGCTGAAGCTGACTTCACGAAGAGGAAGCTCTCAGAACAAGCCGCCGAGCCGCCGGCCGTCCCTGTGGTCAGCTGTCCGGCCCACGCCACCGGCCACAATGAGCTACTGGCTGAAACTTTGTTTTGCCTGATAGCAGCATTTGCTTTATGTAAAGAACTACTAAAAGGAGTGATTTTATAGCTATCTCAGAAATAAACAATGAAAACTGAGCAATGGTTTTATGATCATTTAATTGACACCTCTATGATAGTGTTAGGAGGCTGAAACAGAGGCCATCAACCACATCTGTGATTGTACCTTTTGGGCATTGAATGACCTATTCCAGCCTTGTGAAAAGTCAGCAATCTCATCTCTAAAGGCATCAGAAAACAGCCTGACACTTTCATCCCAGTGGATCATCATACACAGAGCAAAGCAATGAATCTCACACAGAGCCCACACCTGGGACAGGCTTTGGGCCTGACTAGCTTTGTAATTTCTTTTTTTTTTTGGAGGAAAACCTAGCAGACTTGTCAGGCTCCAGGAGAAATTTTAAGTAAACAAAGGTACAAAACCCCTAAAGATAGACATACTATGCTTCAAGGAAATTGCAGTTTTGGACCTCTCTGCCTTGGCATTGACCTTTTAACTACTTCAGAAGGAAGATGCATTATTAAAAAGGCCCATTACTGTTAATCAGCTTCCTTTCCCCTTTCATTGCCAAATGTAGGAATGTTCATTAAGGCATAATGTATTTATTTTCAGTTCTAATAAACTTAATCACTGGGAAAAAAACCCCCCACTCATCAGTCTGTGTCTATTTTTTAAGTTTGTCAGTAAGCTCCATTAAAAAGTCTAGACATGGGCTTTGCAGGGTAGATGCAATTCTGGCAGTCTTTTTGGAGGGAGAGAATCAAACCAGTAAACCTCTACCACCTTTATCCTAAAGATAAATGATGGCAATAAGCTGATTTCCCTGGTTTGCTCACAGTCATGCAGAGCTGATTACAGAGAACAAAACAGCCCTACAAGGAGCAGATGGAGAATACTTCTCCCAGAGGGGCTTTGCTCCCAAATATCACCTCCCTTATTGCCTCAAACAGCAGGTAAGTGATGCTTTGTGACTACCTTCTGCAGAGGAGCTTCTTCCAGCCTGTTCCTACTCTAGCGTACAGCCTGCAATGCCAGGGTTAGGAATTTAATAAGCCATCTAAAGCTTTTAAGACCCTAAAAGCAGCAGGGAGCTGAGGCAAGATGCAGCCTGGTCCCTGCACTGCTTGGTTTCTCTCTGAGTGCAAGGAGCTGGTGAGGACAGGGAAGTTTGCATGAGCCAAGCAAAGAGGTGAATTCATTGTGCACAAATTCCTGCACAAACACTCATGGTAGTTGCACTACAACACTGGGTGGGTGATGGTTTCAAATCCAAATCAGGCAGCTTGGGGTTCTGAGGCACAGCATCCTCATGCTTTCCTAGGGATTAGTCTGATGGGTTTGGAGCTGGCTTGGGTACCTCAGCACCGAGGCACTGAGGGCTGGCATGGAGCAGCAAAGCCTCAGACTATTCCACACCAGTTTCCCTGGCAGACAAGCTGTGGAGACAAGTAGACTCCCTGCTTGAGCACAGCTGCACCCCACAGACTGCTGGCCATGGAGCCCAAAATGCCTGAGGTCAGCACCAGACCCCCCCCTGGTCCTACATTCTGCTGTCAAAGTGCATATAAATGATACACGCTTATTTGCATATCAGTGTGGATTTCATTGTGTGACACATTTTGGGTTTCAAGACAAAGAAATGCAGCATTTCTTTGGTCTTTACACATTTTGGGCATCATTCTTCAGGTTTCCTCTCTAAATGCCTGCTCAGATATCTTCCTTCCTAAAATATGTGTTTTGTTTATCAGACTACACAGGGTATCCAATGTGGGTACTCATTTTATGTCAGGTTTGTGATTTCATGTTGGGAAAATGTAAATGCAAAATTTGGATTTCTCTCCTCTGCTTGTTGCACAGGAGCCTGCACACTTACAAGCTGAACCAAAATTCAAGCTAGACACACCATTAGTTGCCTGGCTGATTTCCAGCAGCCACTTCAAAGCTTCAACAGTGACGTGTTGCAAAACCAGTCGTGGTATTGAACATCTTCTACAAGTATTCGATGTCTCGTGTTCCTAGTAAAATGGAAAAAAACCCCAACCCTAACACGGCAATTCCCTGTGAATAATTCAGAGAGAACAAAGACAGAGGAAAAGGCAGCAGTTCCAGCTCCTGCACGACTCTGCCTTGCTGCAGTTAGTTCACCTCTGCACTCCCTTATTCCCCAATTCTTCTTTAGAGCTACTAAAGTCATGATGGCTTAGAAGACATCTCTCCATTGCAGAGTAAGCTGGGAGCATCAACCTGTCAAGGATCACCATTCAGCAATGAAACATTCACATTCTTCATTGTCCCTGGCCAGGATGGATAGGGATCAACAAGATTAGAGGCTCAACAATTCACAGCTCTTTTCTGAGGCATCCAAAACCCCTTCTTAAATGCATATTCTGGCAACATCCATTTGCAATAAAACCATTAAAATTGAATAAATGGGACTCACTTGTAGATCCAAGGCTGCAATCTTGCCTTTATCCCCCGAATTCCTCATGTATTCCTCTATGGTCCAGGATGGCTGGGCACGTTTCACTTCAGCCAGCTCTGTCAACCTCATGTCTGTGTAGAGTGGGTTGCTTTTCATGTGTGACTTGAGTGATGCAGGGTAGGGATGAGGACTAAAGACTTGTTCAATCAAGAAAGCATCTTTTGGCTGTTTAGAGAGTCTATGTGGCTGTGGGATTTCATATTGCCTGTCTGCCTGCAATAGGGTTCAAAAGAATTTGAGAGAAAAAACAAGACTATGAGGGAGTTAAACACAAAGACAGAGATTTTCCTTTCAGAATCACCATATGATAAAAGATTTACCATCTAGGACAAAGGTTTTGGGGAGCCTTCATCCATTTGCCCACCTACTTCTCACAAATGAACCAAAGAGGTATTTTACACTCAACTCCATTGTCACTACAACACCAACACAATGCTGGTGCAGCAGAAGAAATTTAGGGTTTGTGCTGTTTACAGATCAAAAAACTATTCTGAAAATGGCCCTGACATCCAGAGAAGCCCAGCTGACCTGCAAAAGCTGAGAGACACAAGCAGGTTTCCAGGTTTCTGCTTCCAGACCAAATCCTAACATGAAGCAGTCTTGAGGGATGCCCCCAGACTGACACTGCAGAACCCATGGCACCATCCAATGTCAGCCACAGGCCTCTGAAGGAGCCTGAAGGGACTCTCAAAGTCAGCATGTCATCCTGAGCAGAGCAATGTACAGAAAATCCAAGGTTTGGGCTTACCAAGGATGGCCTTCTTCCCCCTCTGCAGTCCAGCAATAACGCATGGTTTGTGGTTTCTTGCTCACACAACCACACTTATTTCCATCAAACCTCTTCCTCTCTTTTCTCAACCCTCTCTGCCCTCACACCCCTGTGAAAGGAGGCACAGCATGCCCATTGTGTGGTCACAATTGACAAGGGGCTGCAGGACCCCTCCCCACCCCAAAGAGGAACAAGCACCCACCCCATGCAGTTTCCACAGAGCCTTGCACAAGGACAGCCAGGACATCCATAGGGTCAGAGAAGGGGACACTGGGCAGTTGCTGGAAGGATGGGCAGAGTTTTTCTGCTCGGCTACACTGCAGTTCCATAACAGGAGGCTTAAGGCTCATTTAAATGATCATGAAAGTCAGGTAGAGAGAGCATAACTACAATGAGCATCTCACGGTACAAATGCAAGGGTTTTTTTTCCTTCAGGGATTTGAATCCATGAATCTATTTTGTTGGCTTTTAAATATGTACATACTTCTCTGATAAAAGCCACCACAATTCAATTTCAAAAAATCCTTTCTAAAACAATCACTAGAGAATTTCAATTTTGTCCACACCTTTTCACCAAGGTAATTACCAGGACTTCTTATATTGCTACTGATGATGAAGAATACCATCATCTTCCCAAGATGTCACCCACATTACCACCCTCCCTTTGCAAAAAGGCAAAGCTTTTAAGGAACAACTTGGCCATTTTGCAGCTGCCAAGCAAGAACCTACAGGTACAAAATCACTCAATTATGGTAACAATAAAGGCAGGCATAAAATGGCAGGGCAAAACATCATCATACCTCGAGGCTTGTGATGACTACAGAAAACATTCATAACCACATTATTTTTAAGCATTTATTATGTGAGATAAAGTTGAAATTACCTCTTTAGATTTCCTGTGCCAGTCCTTATTTTCTCCTCCATCTCTCTCTTTCATCTCCTCCTCTGTAATGCCTACCTGTTTGGTGTAAGTAATAGCTCTCCAGTCTCGGGGAGAGTTTGAAATACTTGCTATTTTGGATTCAGTTGCACTGTTTTCTTCTGTTAATGATCTTGATGATCTCCTAGTAAACAAACTTTTTTTTAAGGCTTTTACTCGAAGACTCTCGCTGTTACTTCCGCTGGCATCTGAACAGCACCATTCTGGATTATTCTCCAGTTTGCCTCCATGAGGAGTATTGTGGCACTGAAATATCTGTGGGGAGTTGCTCTCATCTGACACAGCATCACTTGTCAAAGAGTTGAGATCTATTTGTACACTGACCTTCTCTGGCTGCTGGATTTTTTGATCCAGCTTGCTTAATTTTCCCAGGACTTGAGAGATTTCTTCTCGGACGCCTGAGAGAGATTCCAGTTTCTTCTCTATTTCACCAATCCTCAAGACTAACTTGCAGACACTCATTTTCAGTTCATCATCTGTATTACTGACATCCACCCTGACCACTTTATCAAATTTGTTACAGGCATTCCCATTGGAGATCTTAGTCAAATTGTTCTCAGGTGAGCTGTCGCAGTCTGATTTATGCACCTGAGACAATGAACCCATGCTGTTGTAGCACGAGGACTGCATCACTCCCATGGACCCGCTGATACTCATGTCATCCAAAAACCGGAAAATGTCACTGATGTCATCGCTGACGATTTCAGAGTCATCATCCGACTGCTTCAGAGAGTGCCGCTCGCCATACTTGGCTTGGCCTGCTGCACACAAATCCTTGCACTTCTTGTGGTCCAGAACCTGCTGCTCCGTTTGTGTCCCAACACTCATGGTCCTGTCAATGCTTAAGATCTGGACAGAAGTACAGTTAATGCTTTTATCCTTAAACTTTTTGACCGGCTCGTGTTTCTCCACATCTAGAATGGAAGGGATTTCCTTAGGTTTATGCCCGTTGGGTTTCACAGCATAGTTTGCCTGCATAATTGGTTGCTGATCCTTTGCATTTAGGTAGGACTGATGCCTGTCAACTGAAGGAAAGTTTGGGGAGGGGTTGCTCAAACTCTGGTATCGTGGTTTCTCTTCAGACTGCTTCCTATTAAAAAATGAGCGCTCAAAGTCAGGGACCTCCTCAGTATTTAAACTCCAGCTTTTAGCTGGCCAGGCAGTTTGCTTGGTTGGTTTTCCAGTCCACTTTTTGGTTTCCTGTGGCCCAAGAACAGTATTTGGGCCAAAATATGTTGAAGCTTGAAGATCATCTAAACTTTCATGCTTCACTCGCCTTTTGTCTGGTATAGAATAAATTGGATTCAAGTACTGGCTGCTGTATGGCATTTCAAAGCTGTGGTTGTAGAAAGTCTGCTTAGAGCTTTCTTTCCTGTTCTGAGGCTCTCTGTGTCCATCTTCTGGTGTTTTGCTGGATGGTATTAAGTTGGGAGATATTGTAATCAGATTATGAAAATCTTCTTTGAATATATTTCTTTTCTGGACACACGACTGCATCATGAATGGCTCATCATTTGAAATGAAAGTTTCTTTTATGCCTGCACTTATAGGCAAGGAGTCCTGGTCTGAAATAGATTCATTTTCAATGTTCATGGGGAAGCAGGTACTCTGCATCTCACAGGGTGGGGACGTGGCGATGGAGTAGGACGCCAATGCCTGCAGCCTGTCCAGAGAGGCAGCCTGGCCCTTCATGTCCTTGTTAACACTGAGCAAGAAGTTGTGTTCTGATGAGGGGACGAACTGCTGGCAGTCTTTGCAGTCCATCTTTCTGCATTTCGAAGACCTTCTGACTGGAAAGCCCCTGCTGAAGTCCTGGTCGTTGAGCTCGCAATTGGGCACACAGTCAGGCACACAGTCTGCCATATTGCAGATCTCTGTGTCAGACCTGCAGGACTCAAAGGACTCCTTCTTCTTCACTTTGTGCCTTGCAACTGGAAGCTTCTCCTTGGCCACTCCCCCGTTCATTTGTATGAGGTTGAATATTGTTACTATATCTGCTGCAACCATGATTTTCTTTGATTGCTGATTGTTTACAGTGCATCTCATTTTGTCTTTGAACAAAGTCGCTGGGAAATTGGGATCCAGGCAAGCAGTGTAAAACAGCACGCTTCTGAGCTTGGCCAGCTGGGATAAATCAAACCTTGCACACAGGGACTTGCAGAGATCCTGGTAAGAAACCGTATTCTGCTTCGTGTCCAGCTCCTCCAGTATCTTCACCAGGAAGAGTGAGGATTCGTGGTTGGACTCCATGGCTTAAGTGTATTTTGTTGTTTAGCCTGGGAACTGCGTTCCTCTTCTACAGCAACACAAAAAAGATTGTAAGTCACCCACAGATAATACCCAGGGCCTCGCAATTCAGCCAGAGATGGGGCCTGACTCCCTAACTGTGCCATCCAGGGCTTGCTTTTATAACCCATCCTCATGTTCTGAACTTCATGCTGCAATCCTAGCATACAATAAATCAATACTTAAATGGAATCACGGTTTTAACTGAGAAGGCTCCTTTATGCCAATATCTACTAATGCAACCAAGTGAATAAAGAGCAGAAGCTTTGGAGAGGCTGAACTAAAGGCAGATAGGCAAACCCAGCCTGCTTACTATGGGACTATCACAGAATTTCTTACCAACTAATGAGAGGTTCAAAGCACAGTTTGAGCACAAAATTGTCTGCAATAATTCCAGTCCTAGCCTAACCAGGGCTGATCTACTGCACCATGACATGTTTTCATATCTGAATGCAAATGGCTCTGAGGAAGATTTTCTGACAATAAACTTCTGACATGTTTTTAGAAGTAATCTGAGCACATAATTACCATCTTGCTTACTTTAAACCATTATTTTCTCCTCTACTCTGAATTATCTCCTTTGGATACCTTGACACATTTTTTTCAGAAACACCTTTTCCTAAGTATAAGGTTACTGATGCCTTTTCCCTGGTGTTAGGAAAATGAAACTAGACACAGTTAAAGGGGTTGGGGTCTTTACCTCAGTATTTTAATCAGGATCCTGTTTAATGCATCCACTTCACCCAGGTGACATGTGGAAAATGCACACCCCCCGTCAATCATATACACCAGTTATAGACTTTACACATTAGCATAACTAACAAGGGGGCCCAATAATGGGGCTGGGGTGGGCTAACCCCTAGTTTACAGAATCTGTCCTGCTAGGAGACCTTGGGTTCCTAAGATAGTAGGAATGTTTGGTCTCCCTGGCTCTGCAGTTCTGGGGTGTTTAGTCTCAGGGCCTGCAGAACACTTACAAAACACTAAGCACTAAACTAAGTAAAAGGTTGCAAGTATGCATACTGCTAATACTTGTGGATACAGAGAACTGTGTAAAAGGTATATAAAAGAAAAGACAAGAATCATTCTGGCATCAATTCAGGAATGGAAAAGTTGCCAGATCCCATGTGAAAAGTCTGTGTGGGCCCCATTTTAACTCTTAAGTCCAAAATATAGCAAAGAACAGAAGGAGTTAAAAAAAAATCCTACTGAACCTTGAAACCAATCCAGCAGATGCTAAAGGGCTTGCTACCAATCAGGATGGATTTGAAGACAGAGAAATATCAAGGACAGAGCACATCCTCTTCAGTGATGTGCTCCCAGTGAAGCCTAGGAGTGCATTTCCATTCACCATCCTGAAATGACAGGGCAGAGGTGAAGAGCAGAAGCTGCACGTTTACATGGATAACAGGAATAGCTTCAACAAGCACAGCTAACACCAGCAAACATCTTGGGGAGAATATTAACCCCTGCACTTTCAGAACTGAAGCCAACCTTTAGCTATTATGGATTAGGAATGGATGTTGATGATTTTTCATCCACCTATTGTGAATATCCTTGTCAGTGTCTCTGCTGTTGGCTACTAGGAAAGATAGAGCACAGGATAATGCAGTCTTCCAATTGCTACATTTGATTACTCTGTCTTTGTTATTCTTACTGATAGGAATGACAAAAATCTTTTCTGTTTCCCAAAAAGGTATGGTATCCCACCCTTAGATGACCCCTGGAACTGGCTTCTCCTCCATCAAGTGCAGAATATCCACCCAAATGGCAAAGCACTGAAGTCAACATAGCAAGGTTTATTATTACTCATACTAAAAGGCACCTTCTGGTCAAAAACCTCAGGACTCCTGAGCACCACTCCAGAATCCAGGGCTCTTGTTTCATCTCCTGCCCTGACATTACACACCAGTGATTGCCATCAGTATCAGAAGCCAGAGTACTTCAGTTGTTATAACAAATAGTTACCCAAAAGAATACGAAACAAGTCTCCATTTGAACTCGGTTGTTTGTTTAAGTAACATCTTTCTACTGTTTGATCAGGAGCTGAGCAGCAGCAATGTGAACATATTTCTGTGATTGTAAACACGACTCTCAGAAACCAATGGCTACAGGGATTTTTCAACACCTCTGCTGCATGCATGTTTGCTTTTAAAGCTCCTGTGTTATGCATAGCAGCACAACTCTTCTGCCAGCTGACAAAAGAGAAAAAACGTTTTACTGAGCTGTGCTCAGCTCCAAGAAGTAATGCTAAAGGCTGGAGGAGGGTGCTTGTATCCTTTTTCTCTCAGCAGTATGTGCTTGGAGGGATAAACTCTTGCAGCCTGCCTTTGTTATTTCTCTGACATGTCACCATTAATGATGCTTCCACGCTAGGTACAAACTCTGCTAAATTGCCACCAAGGCTATCAAGTCCTCACAGAATAAACTTTGCATGTGGGGCTCAGAGTCATTCCCTGCTGCCAGGGGACTGGTATTGCAATTTTCTGCATGTTATGAATCTGCCACTTGGGACAGGAGTGAAAATATGTCTTTTTGTCACCTCCAGGCTGAATACCAGCAAAAGCAACTATCTCCTCCTATTTGTAAATTCACAGCTTCTTGCAAACCCCTCACCTGGATATGCATTTTCACAGCCTGATGCACACCCTGTGCTCCCTGCACTGGCCTGCCAGCAGCCTCCCTTCTCCCCACTCACACTCCTGCTAAAACACGCAAGTAGCCAGTTTGTGATGATGTATTTTTGAAAAGTGTCAACCCATTTTGTTCCCCACCTTTCCATCTTTACCCTCTCATCCTAGTGAAGATATCCTAGGTACAGCTTCTTGAGAATTTTTGCTTTGTACCAAGCCACTCTTAGCATCATCAGAGGTTTTAACTTCAACTCAGGTTTCTAAACCCTATGAATTTGGTAAAACTCAGATGCAGCCTGATTTGCAAGGCTGCTGAGTGATGACAAGTTCAGTAAGTTGAGTGGAAGCCCTGCTGCATATCCCCAGTCTCATGTTGCTTCTACTTAGCACCAACAAGGAGCCTTGTTTTGGGAACTCCAATACATACCCGAGCAGTAAGGCAGAGGCACTGAAGCACAGACCCCAAGCAGGAGAGCTCTGCTGGACTGGGTTGGCTCAGTCCTGCCCCTGTGCTCCCAGACCAAGTCTGGCAGATGGCAGTCAGCTATAAAGCAGTGAGGTCAGGGAGGTGACAGAGGCTTTGAGACAAGGGTGACCAGGGGAGAGCTGAACCTGCTCAGGTGGGAATTCAGCCAGTTTGTTCAACTGAGACTCAGCTATGGGAGGTGGAAATTGAAAAGGCAGGTTTCAAACTCAGATGTAGGCCTTGAGGGGAAAAAAGCTAGCTAGGAGCTGGAATAATTTCCTCTTCACCCCTTGGCTGTTCACAAAGAGCTTTTTGGGATGAGAGCACTTTAGGTGCGAAAGGTATCTCTGGGCTTCAGCCTGAGCATGGAAATTGGTGCTCCCTTGTGCCAGAGCATCAGAAACATTGCTGCTAGTGGAGCATCAACAGATTGGGGCTGTGAAGAACAGGATGTACTACCCCATAAGGATAATATATAAGGGCCTTGAAATCTTATTTCCTGGTTCAGGGATGTAAAAACGCGGTGCCAAAATTTTTAGTGGCACATTAAGCTCCTCTGTCTCTTGTCAAGCCTCCTAACAGCCTACGACAGAGACAGGTGCTTCTTGGCAGGCCACCCCAGGAGCTGCCACGTCCCGGGTGCCAAGCACTTGGCCATGCACCACCTCAGCCGTTATGTCCACATTCATTCATTACCTCTCAAAGCAGGACCAGAATAGACCTAGACGTGGCTCATAAATGCAGAGCCCTGAAATAAGCACAGGAAGGCCTTTTAAAGAGGGCACAGGGTCAGGAATCAGTCAAAAGCAGCAAAGCGAATGAAAGCACCCACAGCAAGAGCAGCAGCACAGGGTCTCCTCAGATGGCCTCAATTCCACCAACCTCCTCGTACCTTGCCCTCACTGCCAGCAGCCACACACACCCTCCAACCCCCCTCAAACTGACTTTGGCCCCCAGACACATGGAGCTCCCCAGACAAAGGGATGACATCCAGCTTATTTATCAACAAGATCATCTCTGACCAAAGGAGCCACTTAACATTTCATCCTTAATGATTTTGTTATATTAACACTGGAAGGGTCGCTTTGACTCAGCTTCCCGAGATTTGACATTTGCTGCTCTAATAGCACAATTATATCCCAGCATGGACTTGTACAGCATCATATTGCACAGCCAGTCAATGGGGACCGGCTCTCCTTGCATGCAGATGAGCTCCAGACTTACCACAAATCAATGTCTTCTTGCCCTGCATCAGGAGCAATGAGCTCAGCTCTCATCTTACCACTAACCCCCTGCCTCAGCCTCTGGAGGAAAAGTCCAAGAATATTATGATTGCAAACTCTGTCCCCAGTGGAGCTTTCTGCTGCACAAAGGGAATATACTGTTCTATTTTCTGGTGTCTTTAGGAACCAAGCCTCCGTGAAACCTCTCCCCTGTGATTCTCCAGACCAGAGGAACCTGCAGACTCTCTCAGGCAGCTTGCTTCCTTGCAGAAAAGCCAGAAAGCACTTTCTCCCCTCACCACCTCCCAAATCAGCACTGGGGTGGGGGTGGTCTCCTCATCTCCTGATTGCCCTATAAATTTGCCATCCGCAGGAATTAATTAAATTATTACTGCTTCCCAGTTACCCTGGCTGCTTCCCTGTGACTCCTTCAGCCCAAACCCTGCCCTGCCAAATGGGCTAAGGGCAGCACACATTGGTTCAGATAAACCCCAGCACAGGATTCAAGAGACAGTCTCACCACTCGACTTCCCTGAGCAGCTGCAGGGTGGCAAGGTGCCCTGCACGAGTCTGAATCATGGCCACTGGCTCACAGACCACGTTATCTTCCTTTCTTATTTCCTCCATTTCCTTCCCTGTTCTTTGTGCCACTGACATTTACTCTCCCCATTTCCTAATATCCACAGCAGGTGCAGCTAACACAGATGTGACTGCTGGAGTCATCATTTCCCTCCTCCCTCTGATTTGCCAGTCAAGAGAGAAACAGCATCCTTGTTTTGTTCCCCCCATGGTGACTAATGGGCCACCCTAGAATGCCACTACAGCAATGACAATGACAGACCAGTAGTGATCCTTGCATAAATTCCCTCAGAAAGAACCAGCTACTTCAGCACAGCAGAACATTAATACTGAGACTGTGATATGCTGTTTTACTATTAACTTGTGATCATAAATCATTCAGCCTGTCTTCCCAACAACAGATACTATAAAACAAGGCAGGCAACGCTTGCCTCACATGAAATGTAACCCATCAAGACGGCTTTCAATTTTTGTTTTCTCCCACACTCACAAATCCTTTTCTCTGTAAAAACATTAAGAAATTTCTGATCAAGGAATGGGGACCTCGAGCCCCATCTGGCTTCCACTGCACGCAGACACGGGAGCTGGCATTTAGGGAAACAATGCCCGTTTCCACACACCTTATTCCTCCTCCTCCTCCCTCCAGCCTTCTGCTGCTCATTAAAAAAAAAACTAAAACACGCACTTGGGAGCCCTGCCCATGCAATGGCAACTGCTCCTCTCCACCTTTCATTGAAGAGAAAAGTCCTCCTGACCAGTCTGGCACAGGCTGTCTCCTCCGGGTTGCCTCCTAGGCTGTGCAGGGGCAGGGTGGGCTCAGTCCCGGGGGCAGGCAGGACGTGGGTACTTGCTCCCTGCCTCGCCAGTGTGCTTTTTATTCACTCCTTCAGAGCCGAAGGGAACGAACACCTGCAGGCTGGGAGCTCACGGTGCCTTTGGACCCGCTCTCGCCAGCGGCTCGCTGCTGTTGAGCACGGGAACCACACTCACTCTGGACCCTCCCGGGCATCCCACTGCCAGCCTCCTCTGAGGTTCGCCGGGGTCGCTGGGAACAGCACTGGAAGAAGTTGCTATTTTCTGGCTCTTATCTGGCATGAATGAGCCCTGGAAAACCACGCTTTACAAACCCAACTCCTTAACAGAGGCAGGCTCTGCTGTAAAAGGACTCTGCACAACACTTCAGCTTCCCCAACACCCCAGAATTTAGCGGTTTTTAAAGGATCTGAGTGCATAAAGGGAACTTGTGGAGAAAAGCAGTAGACCCTCAAGGGCTGTGCCGGAGCTCAAGTCGAACAGGAGTTGCCATTGATTTTTCTTGCACAGTAACATTAGAGTGATTATTTGCATGGTTCAGTTATGCAATCCACGTTAAGGTATTCTCTACAGTCTGGGAAAGTGCAAACAATCATTCTAAAACTGTGAAATAAATTACTTGAATTATTACTGCATCATATACTCTTGGTTATTCTTTGCCAACTCTTGCCCAAACAGACTGACACAAATACTGTGCTCCCAGTACATTATTAGAGCACACCGAAGCCACATTTTACCGGAAATTTTTGAAAAAGGAGACACCATTGAAAACACTGACAGACAGACACAAAAAACTCTGATTTAAATGTGAGCCATTTATCCCATCTGTGGGCAAGCTGGATTTTTGCACTATAACAATCTCACTGCTACCCCAGACCTGACTGCTACCTCGCCCTGATGGGTCCAGCTTCCCTTATCCCCATCCTTTCAGACTCCGTTTGGGGTCCCTGGGGCTCAGCCCCAGGGTCACCCACTTACTCCCCTCGGGCAGATCCAGCTGTGCAGGACTGAAGTGGAGCTGCCAAAGTCCCAGACGGAGTTTCACGATTTTGGAGTACCCCCTTTCCCAGAGAGCTTAACAAAAAGGAAGGACACCGGGACACCGGTGGGTACCACAGGGACCGGGGGGGGGGTCTCTTACCTGCACTTACTCCTCTTTCTCCCAGTCCAGCGGGGGGAGCCGATGCTGAACCCGCTCCCCGGCACCCAGCGCATCCCTGGGGCTGGAGAGCGGGGAGGGGGCTTGTTCTGGGCGCCCCTTTACCCCAGCCCACCCTTCCGCGCCCCCTACCGCACCTGGGGCTCACCTGCGGGCTCCGCCTGCCTCCGGCGCGGGCAGCGCGGCCGTCA
>JAHLSL010013672.1:0-17650 GCA_025920805.1 Petroica traversi | reverse complement strand
TAGTTTTGGGCAGGCTCTGGGATCCTTTTCAGTTTTTTTCTGCAGTTGCTGCCTTATGAGAGAAAGGAAAGGGGAGAGAAAAACAGATGTCCCAGATACAGCAGGCATTTCTGATAACTTGACTACTAAAATAATCTTGCTTTATAGAAATTGATTTTGTTCTTTTTCTTTTACAAAGAATAACAGAGAGAAGGAGTTCATGTTTCCACAAATCCTCTCTAAAGGAACAGTACTATATAAATCAAACTCTGGTTCAGGAGGTTTATTTTTTTTTAATCTTTAATATTTAATTTAAGCCATCAGATTGGACTGACATCTATTCATCTCGAAAGGGCATAGTTTTTATTATTTTCTGAGAGAGAGCAGTATTTTCCCTTTTAATAGAGCCTTTATATCAAGCTAGAGGAAGAGGAAGAAGCTACAATATTCCCCCAAGCAGTATCACACTCATGACACCTTGTTTTCTCTGCTATGGATTCAGTCTAAAATAAGGTCCTTTAAGGTTTTTTTTTTCCTTCTCCTAAAGCCCTGGCACATTCAGAGGATTCAGAGTCCACCAGAATGAAAGAAAGGGCTGGGATGTGTGCAGCTGCCTTTGCTGCCACATTTCCAAACTCCTGGTGACCACTGCCCCAGTTGGAGCCATCACTGACTGAAGAGGGCCCCTGTGGGAGAGGGGCCAGAATAACGACACACACCAATGTGGTTATCGATCGTTCTCCCTTTATTGCTAAAAATAACACACTTTTATATGCTTACTAGACTATCACGCAGCAAGGGCATCTCCACAATTGGTTCATAGCTCAAATGCACGTGCCTTCAGCTAAGCCTAATTGGTCATCACGCACAGTGCTCGTGGTGGGGTGTGCGAACATCTGTGATTCTGTTATCTGACTCTGTAACCTGTGTTGTACATTCTTCTCGTAACTCTTTCCCTGTTCAAGGACACTGAGGCCCATCTGCTTCTCCTATTCCTTGAGCTATGTGCAGGACGTGCAGGCTTGGATTGTCCAGTCCTGTCAAATAGGCCCATTCTCTAACAGAAATCCCTCTACAGCTTACCCCTGCCCCAGTTGTAGTTTCTGAGTTGATATTTGGAAAAGGGAGGGAGATGTGGGTCCTGCGACCCCCTGTGCCCCTGTCACGTAGCATCCTTCCATTTCAGAGAGAAAGTTTCCAGAGCAGAAGAGCTTCTGAGCAAATAGTCTACTGATATTTCTTTTCTGAACGTTTTCTTTATGTAAAAGAAAACATGCTTTAAGATCCAGCAGTAGGTATTAAAATAAATGCGTTTCTCTTCCAGGAGTTTGTTCAATGTGAAAATAAAATCAACCTTTGAGCACAAAAAATCTGGAAGGTTTCAAATTAAAATTCATTGGGTTTCCTGGAGAAGAGTGTGGGGCTTTTTTCTGCATGTGTATTAATATATTGAGAAAAATCCTCATCTGCATAAAACATCAGAAAGCAAATGCTAATTATGGATTCATAGACTATCAAAAATGTTATTCTTGATTTATCTTTGTGATAAGATTTATAAAGCACAGTGATAGCCAATGCTAAAAAGAATGACTCCAGTTGGTATAAATAAAACCAATAAACTTGACAGTAAAAGTGATAATATCAGCCCACAACATGATCTGAGGCAACACACAAATTGGTAGTTGATGTCCAGGGAAGCGGACTGCATTTCCTATTTGCACTTGAGGGATATATGAGCTCATTTGGGTCTGCAGGAGAGTTCTTGTGTGTGACTCAGAGGAAGAGCAATGAGAATTATTGCCCCACTCATTGAAATACCAGTTTATACTGAAGTCTTCACTTCTGAATTTGACTTGTTCAGTCCAGGATGGGTTGGCACTTTCCAGTGTGATAAGCAAGGACTCAAAATGCATATCTCAGGAGTCCTCCATCTCATTTTATTGCAGACTGTAAAATGTAAAAGCAAAGTCCCACATTAGTCGTGAGTCATAAGACCAGCTCTGCTGTGATGATGTAAAAACACTCCAGAAAATGAGGGGTTTGCCCCGAGAAAAGGCTGCTGGAGGAGATGCTAAAATGTGTTACCTGATGGAGGAGGGCCAACCAAGCAGTGAGTGGGAATTTGCACTGAAAGCTTCAGCCTGACAGAATGCCTTCCTGGGGTGCTATGCCTCTGCACAGGGAGGGAGGTCAGTCAGGGCTTGGGCAAGGCACTTCAGAGCTGGGGAAAGCTACCCCTGGTGTCTGTGGAGATCTCCTGCTGGTGACAGCCACGATTTTTGGCACCTTTTGTAAGGCTAGAGCAGGATAATTCAACTGAAAATGAAGAATCAAAGTATTGCTGAGTTGTGACATTGACTTTCTGTGCCTCAGTTTCCCACATACTGTTTAGTGTCATGGTATGGGGTGATTAGGCATGGTATTTTGTGAGTCTGTTAGTAATGTTACTGTAGAAGTATGGACAATTGTTATTTTCTGTGATTTAAAAACCTGCTCTGCCACTAGCAAAAGGACTGAGTCCAGCTTTATGGTTTCTGATCCCATTTAATGTTAAAGATCCCATTATTTTGAGCTCTCCTTTGTATGAATCCCTTCTGGCTGCCCGTGAGCAGAGGTTGTCATCAATGTTTGTGGGAGCTAAACAAGCCCTTGCCTTCTGCCCAGGCCTCTGGCAGCAGGTAGTAACCTTATTGAGATGACCAGCACCTCAAAACTCCATCCCGTTTGCAAGTTCTTTTATTAATGACTGATTCGGTCTATTATAGAACAAATTATTTATTAATAGACAAGAAAACTAACAGATATAAGACTTAAAACAAACTAATACTACACAGGTATAAAAACAAAAAGGAAAAACTACTATTAGATTACATACAGTGCACTATAAGGTACCCTTTAAATTACAGCCAGCGAAGAAAAAGTATAAGCTTAGGATTCAATGTATCTTATCATCCAATCGTTGGTGCAGCACACATCGAGCTCATTGCTCTCAATCTCCGGAGAAGTAACCACAAGCCTGCGTCCAGGACTCGGGGAGAAGTCCCTCACACCTTTATGGGGTGATGGTAGAGGCTTCTGCCCCAGTGATAACTCATGCATCTTTTATAGGGTAAAACGGTGTCTCTCAGTCATCAATCTTTCCCCACATCTGTTCTCCAGACCAGGGGGTCTAATTGATTTATGAGCCCGTCTGGTGCTGGAGATGACCCCTGCTGAGTCTTTTGACCCCTGGGTTATCTCTGATGCACCCATTATCTCTGGTATGCAGGATGTGGGGGGGGGGGGGGTAGACATGTCCTGCCACAGAGGCACAGGGCAGCAATCAGCAGGTTGGTCCTGCAGGGATGGAGGGCCCCAGGTGTTTGTGTGCACATCAACAGATTTGGGTTGCATCTGCACCACTTCCCTGCTAGGGCACAGGGCAGGAGCTCCATGGCCCTCCTAGCCACTGACCTGCGACCAGGAAAACACAGCTGTGGTGAAAACCCCACCACTTAAAAAAAGGAAAGTATGAAACTCTTGGAAACTCTGTGGGTGGTATGGGCTGAATTGGGGCTTGGATATCTCCATGGTGTCAGAGATACCAATTAGCAGGTCTGGTGTGTGCTCGGGGTGAGAACCTAGACCTCAGAGATGGCTTGGGAGCAGCATGCCTTCATCCCACCCAAATGGGCCACACAACCCTGCTCAGCAACAGAGCAAGGCTGTAGGAGAGAGGGAAAGCTTATTCTCCCTGCCTGTGTGGCTATTCAAAAAACTCATGTTTCTGAAGAAGTTTTTTGGTCCAGTTTTTTAGCCCATCAATTTACATCTATTTGTTCTTGTGCCAACATTCTTCCTCAGCTGAAATAGCTCTTCTCTCTCCCCTGTGTTTACCCCCTTGATGTATTTATAGAAAATAATCACAGCCCCTCTCAGGCTTCATTTTACAAAGCTAAATGGAGCAGCTTGTCCACTTTCCTCTTACAACACTGGCTCATCCCTGTTGCTTCTTGCTCTGAGTTTGGCATTGCTGAGCATAGGGGACCATGTGGGGCAGGGTATTCCCAGTGAGATCCTCATCCTTCCCAAAGATTTGTGCCCTGTAAATGTGTCAGCATCCTCCCCAGTAGCTGTGTGCAGAGCTACTCATCCCATCCCCTTCGATTTTCTGTGGCCACAGCCTGTCAAAAGCTCACAAGCATCCTGTGCTAGACTAATGCTTTGCTTTCCCCCTTCCTCCCCACAGATAAGCTCCCAGGTGCTTACAAATATTCTTGCTGCTCCTTCAGCACAGAATCATAAAGTATTTTTTGTGTTTGACCCATCCCTCAGCCTCTGGTTCTATGCAATTTCTCTCAGAATGCTTCCCAGCTCTCTGTCTCATGCCTCTGAAGGCATTAGTGCCTTTCTGCTCTGTCTACAGGTAATTAATGAAAATAGTAACGGAAATGGGTCCCAGACACAGAGGAATTCCTCTAATAATCTCCCCCAGCCTGCTCATCCTCTTCTTGAAATAGCATGTCAGCATCTCTCCTACCAGGTGGGTGGGTAAGTAGTTAGTAGTTGTGAATTAATCCAAATAATTTCCAGTGAACTAAATTTTCCATGTTAACTGTTTTGCTGAAGTCCTGGTAGGTTATATGTGCTGCTTTAAAAAATGAGGATTTTTATCAGAGAAAGAATGGTGTCCCTGGGTGTGATTTATCTCGGTGCATTTTCTCCTGTCACCATTTGCTTCCAGAGCCCTTTTCTTCAACATGTATTAAAAAATCCCTTGTTTGCTTGTTGAAATCAGACTGAAGAACCCATAGCTGCCCAGATTGCTTGTCTGCACTTCTAAAAAATTGGAATATCATATTTTCTCATTCTATCTGATTGCACAGATTTATTAAATAAATCCTTGCCTTGTAGCTATCTTACATCCAGATTTTCAAACCTGTGCAGGGAGGATGACGGTTCTTTCTTTGATGAAATCTATTGAAAACAGACCAGTAAATGAATCCCAGTCACCCTGAATTTAATAACAAATGCAGGCAAATAAAACATCCTTAGGGACTCTCATTTTTCAAGCTCTGTAGAGGTAGCATGGCTTCAGGCTGCAGCGCTGTGCATTTAAACACCCTGTCACCTGCAAAGAGCAGTAGTTCAGATACACAAAGCATTTGGCAAATAATGGCTACAGAAAGGTTTGCAATGAGCTCTGTTATCACTAACAGGTTTGTCATTAATGTGGAATATCCTGTATGGACACTTCAACTTTTATCATTCCTGAGAAACAGCAAGCTAACATGGTATTAACTGAACTAGTATGATAGATGACTGTGTTAAAATTGAATTAGTTGGGAAGCATTGACCTTTTTGATGTATAATGTCTCTGAATGTGAGCAAAAATTACAAACTAATGCTTTTATGACTTTGCTGGGTGAGTTTAGTCATCAATTGGGGCTTGTGATAAATAAGACATTGCACGCACCAGTCAATGGAAAACATGTTTGCAGCTCCTGCGCTTGTGTTTCTGTGCTCTGTGAAATCAGCTCTGCCAGCACATGTTACACAGGTGTGGCTTTTGTATTATGAGCTGGACCCAAATGTGAATTCAAGTCCTCAGAGGACCTTATACTGCTGGATAATGATAAGCCCAGCAGCTAGTGCTTGGTGTTAATTGTTTTCTCCCTTACTGTGTGGCCAGATTAGCTGACGACGACCTGAGGGCATTTCTGCTGTTTCTGCAGCAGCTCTCCCTGTCAAAATAGTTGTAGATCAATAGCTGTTACCTCCACAAGCCATAGCAAAAGTGGAGTTAGATGGGAAATGCAATTAGAAGAGAGGAAGCTGTTTGCAAAGAATTCATGTGGTTTGTTCTTGCTCTGTTTCTACACCTTGGTTCTTCCAGCTTGAGAGCAGAAAATGAATTTTTTCTGCTTTTTATTCAGTTTGGGCTTGACAGAAAAATCACTATTGCTCTAACCTGGGACATTTTATTAGTGTTTATCTGACTGTGATGAATTCACATATTGCTGCTTGTCCTGGGTTGGCCATATGATTTTTTGTATCCTCAATCATCCCTCCTGCTTATGCTGGATATGAAGCTCTACAGCTTTAAGTTAGGCCCAGAGAGACAGAGAGAGTGAAAGCGGAGGGAAAAAAAACCACGCGCCTTTTGTCTGCAGGAGTTACACCTTTACTCCCCCGGAAAGGCCTTGAGAGGCTGCGTTCCGGCAGGACAGCGATATCTCACTCTCTCTCTCTCTGGCTGTGTGCTCGGAAAGCTCACAGTGGAGGGTTTCCTCGGATCTTTCTCGGCTTTTTGCAGGGAGAGACTTTGTTTCTTTTGCTGGTTTTTTTTCTTCCTCCTGGGACCGGTCGGCATCTTGGTGGTCCAAGACACCAGGGCAATCCCCCGGAGGTCCCCCCTGATTTCTACAGCCGGGGTCTGGCAATCGGCCCCCACTGCTGGAGGACTGAAACTCACCCAGCCACAAACTCTGGATCTACCATCTCTTCAGAGGAAGGAGAGGTTTCATTGTTTTCATATTATCCAAATTTTCTGTGCTTGTGAATATTCTATTTGTTAAATAAATAGTTTTTTCTACTTTTCTCTAAGGAAAGTTTTCCCAAACCTGTTTGGGGGAGGGGTGGTTGGAATCAGCTTTTCTAGAGGAGACCCCCCCCCCCACCAGAGGTTTCCTCCTAAAATTTGCCCTAAACCAGGACACTGCTTGCCACTGGAGCCAAAATAAATGATCTCCAGTGGACAGGGTGTGTGGGGTACTGATGGATGTCTGATCTGCCTCCTCCAATGCAGCCTAGGTCAGGAAACCTTGTGTTGAAAAACACTTCTTCTCTGTCTCATGCAAAAGTAACTGACAGGTCTCAGCCTGCATTTTAACACCTCCAAAATAGTATGACATTGCTGCAGGAAGATTGCCCACTACCCCTTGTGCCTATGTGTAAGTGCAGCTAATTCCTGGTGGCTTTGGTTTTCTCCGCCTCGCTCCCAGTTTCTTGCAGTTTTCAGGTACTTTCTTGCACACAAGGATTTCCAAACCCCTTTCCAGGTCTGAGACTCAGCCACAGCCTAAGAGCCTGCAGCTATAACAGCTTCCTCATAGTTACTATTGATTTAGGTAAAAGCATAAACTTTGCATTCTTCCAGTTTGTGTGTCTGTCTCTCGCCTCAGGCTCTTTCTTTTCCTCTGTGGGATCAATTACCTTTTTATCTTTGGATGCAGTCTGGCATGCCCTGCTGGAGCACAGAAACAGGGCCACTACTAGGACAGTTTGATCAGAAGAGCCCCTCCAGTGCAAGACCTTGTCACCAGGAGGGTCAGCAGCAGCATTTTGGGGAGCACTGCAGAAATGCATAGTCATTGCTTAATTTTCATCTAAGAAAACAACAGGTATTAGTGCCTCCACAGTGAGGTCAGAGTAAGTCATGAAAGAGCAAAACCAGACCAACCAGTTACCAGCAGAAATTAAATTTGTCTGATACTGCTTTTGTACATCTGTGTCCCCCTCTCTATTTTTGGACACCTCCCAAAACTCGTGTATGGTTCTGATGGTTATCACTTCAAATCTAAATAGTATAGTTGTCTATTAGAGATTTTAAAAGCTTTTTTAGCTCTTAACCTTTTGTAATACTTGGTGGTGGTGAAGTTTTACAGTACTGATACTTAAAGGAAAAGGTCCCCTATACCACTTTCTCTGGCTCTCTGCATCAGTGTTGGATGCAATGAAGATATTTTAAAATAATTTTATCTTGCAAATTCAGGAGCAAGTTCTTGCTGGGCTCAATGCAAATGTTCAATTGCTACAAAAGGAGAAACCACCTCAAAAAGCATTTCAAGGGCAGCTCAGATAGAGGTGAGAGACCAAAGCAGGGTGGGCTCTGTACCCTCCCTTTGCATGGAGGAGGTAGGCAACAGCTGCATTTCCATCCTTCCCAGCTTCACCTGGGAGCTGAAAACAGGGGCCATGGCATCACTGCCTGTGAAGTGCAGCTCACAGGGCACCTACATCCCTGGTCTTGGCACTTACTGCCCAGAAAATGGCACCAGGAGTCAGGCTTGACTGGCTCTTGGTGCCTTCTTGCACTGAGCAAACCTGCTCAGCTCCAGTCCAGCTGTGAGTAGATGCAGCTTCTTGGCATGAGGCACTCCCTGGGATGCTGCTGCTCCTTGGACTTGTCTCTGTACCTCCAGGCAAAGCTTTCTTGAGTCCTCCTGGATTTGATCCATGCAAGCAGGTCAGGTGTGACACACCTCATGGGTCCTCTCTGGTACAGAGCATAAGAGCAATTCCTTTAGGCATTCTCTCTCCCATTAGCAAAACAAATTATATCAAAAGTGCCATGAAAAATGTGGTTCTACATGGTCCCCACTGATAAAACAATTATGGAAGAGCTGGGCTGCACCGTGTGTATAATCTCTCAGACATCACAGGGGAAGAGTAAGGACTTAGAATAACTCACACAGGGAGCAAACCTTGCAAACCTAATAAAATGCAATACACATACAGAAGGAGATTCTTTTTCTCTACGACCTGCCCATGGTCAATGGGAGAAAATATTAAATGCTAGAAAGGTGCGTCCGGTGGCAAGGGCCGGACAGCTGACCACAGGGACGGCCGGAGGCTCGGCGGCTTGTTCTGAGAGTTTCCTTTTTGTTAAGTCAACTTCAGCTGAGGACTTCTTTTCCCCTCTCAGCGAGCCGGGTTTCCCTGGGATGGTGGCCGCTGTCCCAAAAGCCGGAGAGCTGCTGAGAGAGAGAGTGTTCCCTTGCCCGGAACCCAAAATCAGACACAAGACAAGAGGGTCTGCTCTGCTTGGGTTCAGGGGCAAAAGACCCCGGACAGCCCAGTTTTCAGACTTTTATTCTGAGGGTTACAACTTATCTCATAACGGTACAGGGGAGGAAACGGGGAAGGGTCAGAAGGTCAGGGTCCAGTCGGGAAGGAGCAAGGGAGGAAAGAGTGAGACACAAGATACCATTGTTAACTGAGAGGCAGGAGGGGGGAGTTCAACTCCCTTTCCAAGGCCAAACTTATCTCTGCCTTCAGAGGGGCCTCACTTTCTAGGCCCCCGGAAATTCCTCAGGGGATATGTAACTCTCTGGGCTTAAACCACTGCTACAGAAAGGTTTCAATCTATTTGTTGTGGTTCAAGAGCCTTGTACAGGATGTGCCACAAACAGTTCACTGTCTCCATAATGTAATTTAATTTACTGTGATCCATATGGGTCATTCATCTGCTGTTTTCCCCAGCATGGAGAATCATGACTTTTTGGCTTATAAAGACATCTTGTTATGATGCATCTTATTATATCATGCAATACCTCCTGTGAATGAGCCAGTGACACAGGGGAGGAATACAGGAGAATGGGGATGCATGAAGAGACTGTTTCCTTGCTCTCCAGTGGCAGTCAGATGGTGTCACATGGCCTGCTCCAGCCTTCCTGGACATCAGATGGTGTCACATGGCCTGCTCCAACCTTCCTGGACAAATCCCAGGGCTGCTGAGATCAATAAGCTTTTTGCTGACAATTTCAAATGAAAGCAGTGATTTAACCCCACCAAGCCCAAAGACACAACCTTATGTATGCTGCTGCCTGGATCTTTGGATTGAGTCCAGTGAATTTTGCACCATGTTGAGGTACAAAGTGGCCTGGAGAAGCCAGAAAGGAATGACTTTTTTCCATAGATATGTTCTGAACTAGTCCTCACTCTGGGTGCACAAAAATGTACATCGCTTCAAAGGATTTTAAGGCAAACTCTGAGGTATGGATACTAGGAGCAGGGAACAATTTAGAGATTTGAGCTGAAACGTGTGAAAGAACTCCTTTAGAGCTTCTACAAATTCTCTCCCACAGGCCTTACCCTAATCCCCTCCCAGGGAAGCTGACCTTGGCCCCCACGCAGCAGTTGTTGCAAAAATTCACTTTTGACTCTCCACTTTGCATGGGCTCAGAACATATTGCTCCATCTCTGAAAGCCTTGGAGCATCTGGTTAATACATGATCCTTATTCCCCCGGTGAAGATCCAGGAAATGGTTATAAATAAAAGCAGGGCCAAAGAAGCCAAGGTTAAGTGGAGGTGCATTCCTGCCCACCATCAGACATGAAGAAGCTGGACCTAGGACTGTTCCCACAATGTGATATCATTTCCTGGAGCAAAACTGACAGAGGAGATGGGAAACTAGAGCTTAGAACAAGCAAGACAGAAATACTGAGGGAGAAAAAGGCAAAGCAGTGAAACTTCTGATTCAGCTGGAGAAGGAGTCAGAATTAAACCACTCCATCACAGTGCTGGTTGCTTTCCTCCAACCCACCTGGCAGAAATGAGAACTTATCCTTTCCCTCAACAATGATTTGCAAAGATTCTTCCTTCATTTTCCAGACTGCAAGGCTAGAATTAGGATGAATAGCTCAAACCCCTATGACAATTCCAGGCATTTCTCTGCAAGACACACTGTGTCACTCTGCTGTAGGGGATAAAAACCCATGAGGGTGCTGGGCTAGAGATGTTGGTGCTATCCAGCCAAGTGTCCAGAGGTGTTCAAAGGTGGGGGGATATTCTGTATAAAATACATTTTATTTAAACCCAAGAGGAGATTAAGCACCAGATAAACCACTGAAGACAATGATTGTTTATTTTTTTTTTTTTTAATTTCTTAGTGGAGACTGCAGGCTTTTCTGGAAGATACTTTTTAATCAAATGCTAACTGCTGAGCTAAACATAGTGGTTATTGAATGGAATGCTGTGGGATATGTTATTCTGCAGAGCAATGAGCTAATTGTCTCTGCTGGCCTTAAAACCTGGATGGACATTTTAAGGAGATTCTATAAAAAGGCCATCCCAATAAATAATTACACAGGGCAGTAAAAGCTAAGGTATTTGTGAATTCCTTGGTGACCACAAGAAATTTGAGGACTGTTTAGTGTATTACCAAAGTGCCCGTGAGCACAATCAAACATCCATCGATACGACTGAAAAGTCTCTCTGGCTTCAATGGACATTTGGTCAGGTCACAGTTGTGGAAATGGTGTGAGGGCTAAAGCCAGCAGGGAGGCAGAGCTGTGCCATCCCCCCATCGCAGAGCATTGCTGGATGAGAGAGATCTTCCTTCAGGTTTTGACTCTCTCAGGAAGGTTATTTTGATTTTCCTTCAGAAAACCTTGATGGGCTTGGGGACTTGGGGATGAGCCAGTAACCAACAGAGAGACAGATTGCACAGAAAACTCCTCTGAAGGTGCAAGAAACCAGCATGCACTTTGCACAGCTTGGAAGTACCTTCACCTCTCTGGCACTCGCTGTGGAAGGTAACACCTTCCTGAGAGCTTACGTGGAACAAATATGCCTCCAGCCCTGCCCTGAGATCCTACACAGCCTGTTGTGGAGCTGTGCTCCAGGGAGCCTTGCAGAGTAGCAGGCGGTTGCCTGTCCCACTTGCTGCTGCCTTCACCTGTGAGGTTTGGAGGAAACAGTGCCTAGGGAGCCAGAGAGATGGCTGGGCACAGGTGAACGTGAGCCACAGAGGCTCCATCTGCCCAGCCTGCCAGCACTCGCTCCCTCCTGGGGGCTGCACTTGGAAAGCAACCCCTTGATTATCTTTTCCCTCACTTTTGACCTAAAATCTGTTGCACCTGTGCTTTTGTGCATGGTCACTTCAGAAGGGAGCTTGTCTGTGCCGTGACCTGAGAAGCTCTGAATCTTACCCCTTTAGCTTGTGGTTAGCAGTGCATTCACAAAGACCCAAACTGAGAAGTGAAAGCTCATTTAGAAAAGTGTTGGTCTTGAACATAAATAATAAAATTTTTCTGGTTTTGAATTGGTTAAACAAACCTAAATGTAACATTTCTTCTCTCTGATGGATTAGCCTATGGCCACTTTAAACATCAGTGTTTTTCTAAAAGTGCACCTTAAAAATTCTCCAACATGCAGTGTGGGGTGGTGTATATTTTTCATAGGTGTTTGTGCCAGCAAGAGCCAGTTGTTCCCACGCCCACTGAAAAGAAATTTAATATAGCAGAGGAAACTCATTAAAAAATTTAGACCAATATTCACAAATATATTTTATCTTATCCATCCTACTCTACAGTTCCTGCTCTTTTTGTTTGTAAATACATTAGGGGGAAAATATCACTTCTGCCTAGAACTGCTGTCAAATTGTACTGCTTTGAAGAATTTGGCATATTCTCCAGTCAGCACATCTGGTATGGGTGGATGCTCTTCAACAGACTGGATTTTTTTTTCCCCTGGTTGTTGTCATATTTCAAGTGATCCTGTGCCAAAGCCTGTTTAGCTGAACAAGAAGTTTGCCCATTATCAATCACTCACTGATAACTGCTGCCAACTCCAGGATGCATCTTTCCAGGCACAGCCTGTGTGCATGCTGGCTTCAGAAGTGAGTTTCAGCAATATTGAGACCCTGCTGAGATTTCAGAGGAAATGCAAATACGGAGTACTTGGTAAAAATAGCAATCTGCAGGCTGCAGATTGCTAAGTGCTATTTAATGATGCAGAAAGTTTTAGTATTTGTCTTTAAGCTAGGAGAGGATTCAGGGTTTCACCCAGACTGTGACAGAGAGGAACAAAGCAGTGCCCTGGGTTGTCTGGCTCTTCCACCAGAGGTTGCCGTGCTCTCCCAAATCGTGGTTAAAGACTTCAGGGAGCACAGCAGGCTCAGAGAGACTTCTCTGTTTGGAGTGTAACTACTCCCAGCACAGGCTATGCTCTGGGCTTTAGATCTTCTCTTTCTCTTAAAAACAAACCCAGAAGATATTAAGGACTTGCTACGGGAACACTGAAAAATATAAACCAGTCTGTGCACTAAAGGTGATATTGGCAAAGGACTGTTTTTTTCTACAGTTTAATACCAATAGAATGCTGCTAGCTGTTTAAGAAATGTCTGTGCTGAAGAAGGTGTAGGTAAAGTCATGTCCCAGTTAAAATGAAATTTATTTTCTTTTAGCTCTTAGTAAAAGAGATTCATCAGGCAATGGTTTGGGGATTCCTGAAAGCAGATAAAACACCAGGTTGACTGAAGGGTTTTTGGTCTCACTTTTCTAATGGCACAAATTGCACTAAGGAAGGTGAAGAAAAGACTTGCTGTATAAAGGCTTTGTAATGCTGTAAAATGAGCCCTTGGGGCAGTCCCTTTGCTGTGACTGGGACAAGCAGTTTGGGTTGAAGTTATAACACTTGTGTGAGTCTCTGCAAGGAGGAGCACATAGCAGCTGTGTGGTGCTACAGCCACTGGCATGAGGAAAGGCCAAGTGAGAGCCCTGAGCCCAGGCTTGCTAATGTTTATGCTGGCTCACTGGATGCACACTGCTCTAGAGGGGTTGCAACAGAGAGGAAATTTTGCAGGGGACTGTGGATAAGACAAGAGCGGAAAAAACCTGCCCTGACTCCCACTGGGGAATTATTCACATGGAAAGGGGACCAAAAAGTTTCAGAGAAAGATCTAGTGAGTGTAGCAGTGATGCAAGTCAGATTTTCTTTCCTAGGCCTTACCCTCAACATTAGTTTCCCCTTCTGCAATCAGCTTCAGTGTTCCCAGCCCTGTGGAACTATTCCTGTGAACAAATAAAAAGCACCATTGCTGCTGTGAGAGAGGACAGTGGCAATGTGTTCCTTTTTGTGTAGCTGGAATTGGCATCATGTATGAATGAGGAATGTGCTCTGGCCCTGACCACCAAATTGGGCTGAAATCTTTATATTAGGGCTGTGAAGAAGAGACTGTGAGGAACTAGGCACCATTTCTGCAGCACTGTGACACCAATCAAACTGGGAAAGGTGGGTATGCTCCGTCCTGGACACCCTTGGCTCGAGGAGACATCTCCTATATCCTGTGGGTCACCTGTTTAATTTGGAAGGAGTTGCTGAAACAGAGGGAGTGGAAGATGGAAAGCCTGGAGGGAAGCTGGAGGCTATGGGGGACCCAGACAAGGTAAATGTGCCAGCTGCTGAAGGAAAGAGGAGATGAAAGGGAAAAGAAGAGTGAAGAACAGAGCAGAAATGTCAAGGAAAGGTGGGGAGGGGAGACAGGAGTTGATGGCGCTAAAATCAGATGGAGAACAGGGACAGGGAGAGCTGATCTGGTGCTCTCCTCTTGGACGAAATTCCCACTGAAGCTGCTTTCCAATCTGGACTCCAGTCCTCCTCCCTCCCCTGGCCAGATTTGACAGCAGCTTCAGTGGGAATTTTGTCCAAGAGGAGAGCACCAGATCAGCTCTTCCTGTCCCTGTTCTCCATCTAATTTTAGCACCATCAACTCCTGTCTCCCCTCCCCATCTTTCCTTGACGTTTCTGCCTTGTTCTTCACTCTTCTTTTCCCTTTCATCTCCTCTTTCCTTCAGCAGCTGGCACATTTACCTTGTCTGGCTCCCCTATGTCTTCCGCCTTCCCTCCAGGCCTCCCATCTTCTGCTCCCTCTGTTTCAGCAACTCCTTCCAAATTAAGCAGGTGACCCACAGGATGCAGGAGATATCTCCTCGAGCCAAGGGTGTCCAGGACTGAGCACACCCACCTTTCCCAGTTTGATTGGCGTCACAGTGCTGCAGAAATGGTGCCTAGTTCCTCACAGTCTCTTCCTCATAGCCATAATATAAAGATTTCAGCCCAATTTGGTTGTCAGGGCAGGAGCGCATTCCTCATTCCTACATAATGCCAATTCCAGCTACACAAAAATGAATACAGTGCCACTGTCCTCTCTCACAGCAGCAATGGTGCTTTTTATTTGTTCACAGGAATAGTTCCACAGGGCTGGGAACACTGAAGCTGATTGATGCAGAAGGGGAAACTAATGTTGAGGGTAAGGCTTTGGAAAGAAAATCTGATTTGCATCACTGCTACACTCACTAGATCTTTCTCTGAAACTTTTTGGTCCCCTTTCCATGTGAATAATTCCCTGGCAGGAGGCAGGGCAGGTTTTCTTCTGCTCTTGTCTTATCCACAGTCTTCTGCAAAATTTCCTCTCTGTTGCAGGCCCTCTAGAGCAGCGTGCATCCAGTGAGCCCGCATAAACATTAGCAAGCCTGGGCTCAGGGCTCTCACTTGGCCTTTTCTCATGCCGGTGGTTGTAGCACCACGCAGCTGCGATGTGCCCCTCTTTGCAGAGACTCACACAAGTTATAACTTCAACCCAAACTGCTTGTCCCAGTCACAGCAAAGGGACTGCCCCAAGGGCTCATTTTACAGCACTAACAAGCCTTTATACAGCAAGTCTTTTCTTCACCTTCCTTAGTGCAATTTGTGCCATTAGAAAAGCGAGACCAAAAACCCTTCAGTCAACTTGGTGTTTTATCTTTCAGGCTTTCAGGAACTCCCAAACCATTGCCTGGTGAATCTCTTTTACTAAGAGTTAAAAGTAAACAAATTTCATTTTAACTAGGACATGACTTTACCTACACCTTCTTCAGCACAGACATTTCTTAAACAGCTAGCAGCATTCTAATGGTATTAAGCTGTAGAAAAAAACAATCCTTTGCCAATATCACCCTCAGTGCACAGACTGGTTTATATTTTTCAGTGTTCCCATAGCAAGTCCTTAATCTTTTCTGGGTTTGTTTTTAAGAGAAAGAGAAGATCTAAAGCCCAGAGCATAGCCTGTGCTGGGAGTAGAGTTAGTTACACTCCAAACAGAGAAGTCTCTCTGAGCCTCCTGTGCTCCCTGAAGTCTTTAACAAGGATTTGGGAGAGCAAGGCAACCTCTGGAGGAAGAGCCAGACAACCCAGGGCACTGCTTTGTTCCTCTCTGTCACGGTCTGGGTGAAACGCTGAATCCTCTCCTAGCTTAAAGACAAATACTAAAACTTTCTGCATCGTTAAATAGCACTTAGAAATCCGCAGCCTGCAGATTGCTATTTTTACCAAGTACTCCGAATTTGCACTTCCTCTGAAATCTCAGCAGGGTCTCAATATTGCTGAAGCTGACTCCTGCAGCCAACGTGCACACAGGCTGTGCCTGGAAAGATGCATCTTGGAGTTGGCAGCAGTTATCAGTGAGTGATTGATAATGGGCAAACTTCTTGTTCAGCTAAACGGGCTTTGGCACAGGATCACTTGAAATTTAACAACAACCAGGGGAAAAAAAAATTCAGTCTGTTGAAGAGCATCCACCCATACCAGATGTGCTGACTGGAGAATATGCCAAATTCTTCAAAGCAGTACAACTTGACAGCAGTTCTAGGCAGAAGTGATATTTTTCCCCCAATGTATTTACAAATAAAAAGAGCAGGAACTGTAGAGTAGGATGGATACGATAAAATATATTTGTGAATATTGGTCTAAATTTTTTAATGAGTTTCCTCTCCTATATTGAATTTCTTTTCAGTGGGCGTGGGAACAACTGGCTTTTGCTGGCACAAACACCTATGAAAAATATACACTTCTCCACACTGCATGTTGGAGCATTTTTAAGGTGCACTTTTAGAAAAACACTGATGATTAAAGTGGCCATAGGCTAACCCATCAGAGAGAAGAAATGTTACATTTAGATTTGTTTTACCAACTCAAAACCAGAAAAATTTTATTATTTATATTCACGACCAACACTTTTCTAAATGAGCCTTCACTTTTTAGTTTGGGTCTTTGTGAATGCACTGCAAACCAGGAGCTATAGGGGTGAGATTCAGAGCTTCTCAGGTCACGGCACAGACAAGCTCCCTTCTGGAGTGACCGTGCACAAAAGCACAGGTGCAACAGATTTTAGGTCAAAAGTGAGCGAGAAGATAATCAAGGGGTTGCTTTTCAAGTGCAGCCCCCAGGAGGCAGGGAGTGCTGGCAGGCTGGGCAGATGGAGCCTCTGTGGCTCACATTCACCTGTGCCCAGCCCTCACTCCAGCTCCCTGGGCACCGTTTCCTCCCAACCTCACAGGTGAAGGCAGCAGCAAGTGTGACAGGCAACCACCTGCTACTCTGCAAGGCTCCCTGGAGCACAGCTCCACAACAGGCTGTGTAGGATCTCAGGGCATGGCTGGAGGCATATTTGTTCCATGTGAGCTCTCAGAAAGGTGTTACCTTCCACAGCAAGTGCCAGAGAGGTGAAGGTACTTCCAAGCTGTGCAAAGTGTGTGCTGATTTCTTGCACCTTCAGGTGGATTTTCTGTGCAATCTGTCTCTCTGTTGGTTACTGGCTCATCCCCAAGTCCCCAAGCCCATCAAGGTTTTCTGAAGAAAATCAAAATAACCTTCCCAAGAGAGTGAAAACCTGAAGGAAGATCTCTCTCATCCAGCGATGGTCTGTGATGGGGGGTGGCACAGCTCTGCCTCCCTGCTGGCTTTAGCCCTCACACCATTTCCACAACTGTGACCTGACCAAATGTCCACTGAAGCCAGAGGAGACTTTCTAGTCGTATCGATGGATGTCTGATTGTGCTCACTGGCACTTTGGTAATACACTAAACAGTCCTCAAATTTCTTGTGGTCACCAAGGAATTCACAAATGCCTTAGCTTTTACTGCCCTATGTAATTATTTATTGGGATGGCCTTTTTATAGAATCTCCTTAAAATGTCCATCCAGGTTTTAAGGCCAGCAGAGACAATTAGCTCATCGGTCTGCAGAATAACGTATCCCACAGCATTTCACTCAATAACCACTGTGTTTAGCTCAGCAGTTAGCATTTGATTAAAAAGTATCTTCCAGAAAAGCCTGCAGTCTCCACTAAGAAAAAAAAAAAAAAAAAAAA
>JAHLSL010013665.1:0-14822 GCA_025920805.1 Petroica traversi | reverse complement strand
CTGGTGGCAAATTAGACCAAGGAGGACTTCTGCTGCTCTTGGAGTGCAAGAGCTTTCCTACAAACTGACAGCAAGAGACTGGGCTTCTGAGGTTTCTTTCTTAGGGAAAAGGGCAATGGTTGTTGTGCAGGACCCTGAGGCGGTGGGGTGGACTTAGGCACCTTAATTTCCTAAAGGTGAAGGATTTCTCCCAGCTGGAAAATACCACCCACTAGGACTCTTGCTGCTCTTGTAGTGCTGAAAGCCTTCTACAAACTGATAGGAAGAACCTGGGCTGCTGAGCTTTCTTTCCCAGAGAATAGGGCCAACGTTGGTTTTCAGGGCCCTGAGGATGGGATTGGGCCATAGGCAGCTAAAATTCCACAAGGTGAAAGATTTCTCTCAGATGGAAAATACCACCCACTAGGGCTTTTGCTGCTCTTGGAGTGCTTAAAGCCCTCTAAAAACTAACAGCAAGACCCTGGGCTGCAGTGCTGTCTTTCCCAGGGAAAAGAGCCATGGTTGGTGTGCAGGGCCCAGAGGCCTAAAGGGGGCCGCAGGAACCTAAAATTCCACAAGGTGAAATATTTCTCCCAGATGGAAAATACAACCCACAAGGACTTCTCCTACTCTTGGAGTGCTAAAAGCCTTCTACAAACGGAATGGAAGAACCTGGGCTGCTGAGTTTTCATTCCCAGAGGAAAGGGCCATGGTTAGTAAGCTGGACTGCGAGGCTTAGAGGGGATCTCTGGCACCTAAAATTTCTCAAGGTGGAGAAATTCTCTTTGGTGGAAAATACCACCCACTTGGGCTCTTGCTGCCCTTGGAGTGCTAAAGCCTTCCTAAAAAGTAACAGCAAGCGACTTGGCTGCTTAGCTTTCCTTCCCAAGGAAAAAGGCCATGGTTAGTGTGCGGGACCCTGGGGCTTTGAGGGGATCTTAGGAACGTCAAAATCTGCAAGATGGAGGATTTCTCCCAGATGGAAAATACCACCCAATAGGACTCTTGATGCTCTCTGAGTGCTAAAGCCCTCCTACCAACTGACAGCAAGAGACTGGTCCGCTGAGCTTTCTTTCCCAGAGGAAACGGCCATGGTTGGCGTGCATGGCTCTAAGGCTTAGAGGGGGCCTCAGGCTCCTAACACTCTGCAAGGTGGAGGATTTCTCTCAGATGGAAAATACCACCCACTAGGACTCTTGTTGCTCTTGCAGTGCTAAAGCCCTCCTACAAAATGACCGCAATATACTTGGCTTCTGAGCTTTCTTTCGCAGAGAAAAGGGCCATGGTTTGTTTGCACGCTTCTGAGGCTGGGAGGGGGCCTCAGGAACCTTAAATTCTGCAAGGTGGAGGATTTCTCTCAGATGGAAAATACCACCCACTAGGACTCTTGCTGATCTTCGGGAGCTAATGCCCTCCTAGAAACTGACAGCAAGAGACGGGGCTGCTGAGCTTTCTTTCCCAGGGTAAAGGGTCATTGTTGGTGTGCAGATCTATGAGGCATAGAGAGGGGTCCTTGGGCACCTTAAATCTTGCAACGTGGAGGATTTCTCCCAGACGGACAATACCATCGAGTAGGACTCTTGCTGCTCTTGGGGAGCTAAACCCCTCCTATAAACTGACAGCAAGTGACTGGGCTGATGATCTGTCTTCCCCAGGGAAAAGGGCCATGGTTGGTTGTGAAGGGCTCTGAGGCAGAGACGGGGTCTCGGGAACCCTAAAATACTCATGGTGAAGTGTTTCTCCAAGATTGAAAATACCACCCACTAGGATTCTTGCTGCTCTTGGAGTGATAAAGCCCTCCTAAAAACTGACAGCAAGAACGTGGGCTGCTCAGCTTTCTTCCCCCGGGAAAAGGGCCATTTTTGGTGTTCAGGGTCCTGAGGCGGGGAGGGTCCCTCGGGCACCTAAATTTTCTCAAGGTGGAGGATTTCTCTCTGGTGGGAAATTAGACCAACTAGGACTTTGGCTGCTCTTTGAGTGCAAAAGCCCTCCTACAAACTGACAGCAACAGACTGGGCTGCTGAGCTTTCTTTCCCAGGGAAAAAGGGCCATGGTTGCTGTGCAGGCCTCCTAGGCTGGGAGGGAAACTTAGGCGCCTTAAATTCAACATGGTGGAAGAATTCTCCCAGACGGAAAATACCACCCACTAGGACTCTTGCTGCTCTTGGTGTGCTAATGTCCTCCTACAAACTGACAGCAAGAGACTGGGCTGCTGAGCTTTCTTTCCCAGGGGAAAGGGCCATAGTTGGTGTGCAGGGCCCAGAGGCTGAAAGGGGTCCTCGGACACCTAAAATTCAGCAAGGTGGAGGATTTCTCTCAGGTGGAAAATACCACGGTCCTGGTTTAGGGCAAATATTTAGGAGGAAACCTCTGGGGGGTCTCTTCTAGGGAGAGCCGATTCCAATCGCCCCTCCCCCTTCCGGACCGGGAAGAATTTCCTTAGAGAAAAGTGGAAAAAATTATTTATTTAACAAATAGAATATTTACAACTCTAGGAAAAATTTTGATAATATGAAAACAATGAAACCTCTCCTTCCTCTGAAGAGATGGTAGATTCAGAGTCCGTCTGAGTCCGGTTCAGTTCTCCGGTGGGAGGGGAGCCGATTGCCGGGCCCGGCTGTAGGAGTTGGCGAGGAAGGGGGGGGCCCCCCGGGGGTTCCCTGGTGTCCTGGGCCCATGCGATGCCAGCCAGTCCCAGGAAGAGGAAAAAAGGAAAAAAATTCCCAGCAAAAGAAACAAAGTCTCTCCCTGCAAAAAGCCGGGAAAAATCCGAGGAAAAACCCTCCGCTGTGTGCTCGGTCAGCACCCCCACAACAGAGAAAGTAAAAGAAAAGAGATAACGCTGTCCGCTGGAATGTAGCCTTGCTTCGTAGGAGTATTCTGCAGACAAACGGCAAGTGATTTTTTTTTCCTCCACCTTCACTCTTTCTGGGACAACTTAAAGCTGCAGAACTTAAGGTCCAGCATAAGCAAGAGGAAGATTGGGGATACAAACAGGTCATATGGCTAACCCAGGACAACCAACCACTACGACCGTGTCTGCTCTTTGAGTGCTAAAGTCGTCCTGAAAACGGACAGCAAGAGACTGGGCTGCTGATCTGTCTTTGATAGGGAAAAGGGCCATGGTTGCTGTGCAGGCCTCCGAGGCTGGGAGGGAACCTTAGACACTTTAAATTCTACATGGTGGAGGATCTCTCCCACATGGAAAATACCACGAACGCGCACTCTTGCTGCTCTAGAAGTGCTAAAGCTTTCCTACAAACTGACAGCAAGAGACTGGTCTCCTGAGGTGGCTTTCCCAGAGTAAACGGCCATGGTTGGTGTGCAGGGCCCTGAGGCTTTCAGGGGCTCTTGCGCACTTAAAATTCCACAAGGTGAAGGATTTCTCTCCGGTGCAAAATACCAGCCACTATGACTCTTGCTGCTCATGGCTTGCAAAAGCCATCCTACAAACTGACAGCAAAAGACTGGGCTACTGAACTGTCTTTGATAGGGAAAAGGGCCATGGTTGCTGTGCAGGCCTCCGAGGCTGGGAGGGAACCTTAGGCGCCTTAAATTATACATGGTGGAGGATTTCTCCCAGATGGAAAATACCACCCACTAGGACTCTTGCTGCTGTAGAAGTGCTAAAGCTTTCCAACAAACTGACAGCAAGAGACTGGGCTTCTGAGTTTTCCTCCCCAGGGAAAAGGGCCATGGTTGGTTTGCAAGGCCCAGAGGCTAAAAGGGGGCCTCGGGCACCTAAAATTCCACAAGGTGGGGTATTTCTCTCAGGTGGAAAATACCACCCACTAGGACTCTGGCTGCTCTCCGAGTTCTAAAGCCCTCCGAAAAACTGACAGCAAGAGACTGGTCTTCTGAGCTTTCTTTCCCAGGGAAAAGGGCCTTGGTCTGTGTGCAGGGCCCAGAGGCCTAGAGGGGGCCACAGACTCCTAAAATTTTACATGGTGAAGGATTTCTCACAGGCGGAAAATAACAGCCATTATGACTCTTGCTCCTCATGGCGTGCAAAAGCCCTCCTACAAACTGACAGCAAGAAACTGGTCTGCAGAGCTCTCTTTCCCAGGGAAAAGGGCCATGGTTGGTGTGCAGGGACTAGAGGCTAAAAGGGGGCCTCGGGCACCTAAAATTCCACAAGGTGGGGTATTTCTCTCAGGTGGAAAATACCACCCACCAGGACTCTCGCTGCTCTCTGAGTTCTAAAGCCCTCCTAAAAACTGACAGCAAGAGACTGGACTTCTGAGCTTTCTTTCCCAGGGAAAACGGCCACTGTCGGTCTGCAGGGCCCAGAGGCATTGAGGGGGCCATAGACTCCTAAAATTCCACATGGTGAAGGATTTCTCACAGGCGGAAAATATCAGCCGTTATGACTCTTGCTGCTCATGGCGTGCAAAAGCCCGCCTAAAAACTGAGAGCAAGAGACTGGGCTGTTGAGCTTTCTTTCCCAGGGAAAAGGGCCACGGTTTGTTTGCCGGCCTCAGAGGCCGGGAGGGGACCTTAGGCACCTTATGTTCTACACGGTGGAGGATTTCTCCCAGATGGAAAATACCACCCACGAGGACTCTTGCGGCTCTTGGAGTGCTAAAGCCCTCCTACAAACTGACAGCAAGAAACTCGGCTGCTGAGCTGTCTTTCCCAGGGAAAAGGGCCTTGGTTGGTGTGCAGGCCTCCGAGGCTGGGAGGGAACCTTAGGCGCCTTAAATTATACATGGTGGAGGATTTCTCCCAGATGGAAAATTCCACCCACAAGGACTCTTGCTGCTGTAGAAGTGCTAAAGCTTTCCTACAAACTGACAGCAAGAGACTGGGCTGCTGAGCTTTCTTCCTCAGGGAAAAGCGCCATGGTTAGTCTGCAGGGCTGTGAGGCTGGGAGGGGAATTTAGGCCCCTAAAAATCCAAAAGATGAAGGATTTCTCCCAAATGGAGAAATACCACCCACTAGGTCTCTTCCTACACTTTGAGTGCTAAAGCCCTCCTACAAACTGACAGCAAGAGACTGGTCTTCTGAGCTGAATTTCCCAGAGAAAACGGCCATGGTTGGTGTGCAGGGTCCTGAGGCTTTCAGGGGCTCTTGCGCACTTAAAATTCCACAAGGTGAAGGATTTCTCTCAGGTGGAAAATATCAGCCACTATGACTCTTGCTGCTCATGGCTTGCAAAATCCCTCCTACAAACTGACAGCAAGAGAATGGGCTGCTGAGCTTTCTTTCCCAGGGAAAATGGCCATGGTTGGTGTGAAGGGCCCTGGGGCTGGTAGGCAGCCTTGGGCGCCCAAAATTCCGCATGGTGGAGGATTTCTCCCAGGTCGAAAATACCCTCCACTAGGACTCTCGCTGCTCTTGGAGTGCTAAAGCCCTCCTAAAAACTGACAGCAAGAGACTGGGCTTCTGAGCTTTCTTTCCCAGGGAAAAGGACCATGGTCGGTGTGCAGGGCCCAGAGGCCTAGAGGGGGCCATAGACTCCTAAAATTCCAGAAGGTGAATGATTTCTCACAGGCGGAATATATCAGCCATTATGACTCTTGCTGCTCATGGCGTGCAAAAGCCCTCCTACAAACTGACAACAAGAGACTGGGCTGCTGAGCTTTCTTTCCCAGGGAAAAGGGCCATGGTTTGTGTGCAGAGGCCCAGAGGCTGAAAGGGGACCTCGGGCACCTAAAATTCCGCAAGGCGAAGGATTTCTCTCAGGTGGAAAATACCACTCACTACGACACATTCTGCTCTTTGTGTTCTAAAGCCCTCCTGAAAACTGACAACAAGAGACTGGGCTGCGGATCTGTCTTTGCCAGGGAAAAGGGCCATGGTTGCTGTGCAGGCCTCCGAGGCTAGGAAGGAACCGTAGGCGCCTTAAATTCTACATGGTGGAGGATTTCTCCCAGATGGAAAATATCACCCACTAGGACTCCTGCTACTGTAGAAGTGCTAAAGCTTTCCTACAAACTGACAGCAAGAGACTGGTCTTCTGAGCTTTCTTTCCCAGGGAAAACGGCCGTGGTCGGTGTGCAGGGCCCAGAGGCCTTGAGGGGGCCATAGACTCCTAAAATTCCACAAGGTGAAGGATTTCTCACAGGCGGAAAATATCAGCCGTTATGTCTCTTGCTGCTCATAGCGTGCAAAAGCACTCCTAAAAACTGAGAGCAAGAGACTGGTCTTTTGAGCTTTCTTTCTCAGGGAAAAGGGCCACGGTTTGTTTGCCGGTCTCCGAGGCCGGGAGGGGACCTTAGGCACCTTATGTTCTACACGGTGGAGGATTTCTCCCAGATGGAAAATACCACCCACGAGGACTCTTGCGGCTCTTGGAGTGCTAAAGCCCTCCTACAAACTGACAGTAAGAAACTGGGCTGCTGAGCTGTCTTTCCCAGGGAAAAGGGCCATGGTTGGTTTGAAGGGCCCTGGGGCTGGTAGGCAGCCTTGGGCGCCTAAAATTCCGCATGGTGGAGGATTTCTCCCAGATGGAAAATACCACCCACGAGGACTCTCGCTGCTCTTGGAGTGCTAAAGCCCTCCTACAAACTGACAGCAAAGGACTGGGCTGCTGAGCTTTCTTTCCCGGGGAAAAGTTCCATGGTTGGTGTGCTGTAGCGGTCGTTCAAGCTCAGAGAATGGCATACCCCCTGAAGAATTTCTGGGGGCCTAGAAAGTGAGGCCCCTCTGAAGGTAGAGTTAAGTTTGGCCTTGGAAGGGGAGTCGAACTCCCCCTGCCTCCCCCTGAGTCAACAATAGTATCTTGTGTCTCACTCTTTCCTCCCTTCCTCCTTCCTGACTGCATCCTGACCTTTGACCCTTCTTCGTGTCCTCCCCTGTACTGTTATGAGATAAGTTGTAACCCTCAGAATAAAAGTCTGAATGTTGGGCGATTCCGGGTCTTTTGCCCCTGAGCCCAAGCAGAGCGGACCCTCGTGTCTTGTGTCTGATTTGGGGCTCCGGGCAAAGGAACACTCTCTCTCTCAGCACCTCTCCGGTTTTTAGGACAGCGGCCACCATCCCAGGGAAGCCCGGCTCCCGGCGAGGGGAAAAGAAGTCCCTAGCTGAAGCTGACTTAACGAAGAGGAAGCTCTCAGAACAAGCCGCCGAGCCGCCGGCCGTCCCTGTGGTCAGCTGTCCGGCCCACGCCACCGGCCACAAGTGGCGCCTCGATACAGGGACCTGATCTGGACCCTGAGAATGACCTAGGTTCCTAGCGCATCTTCGACCTGCCACACCCTGACGAACGCCTTCCATATCACGGGACTAGTTCGGAGGGAATTCCAAGCAACTCTTTCTCCGAAAAAGGGACAGAACCTTGGAACACCGGAGAAGACCCGAAGGATTTCGTCCTGGCAACGGTTTCAGAGCTGGAAACCAGAGGTTGAGCACTCACAAGTGTGTGGTGAGTGCGGCTCCGCTTCTAACCCTCCCCCTCTTTCCCCCCCCCTTCCCCCGCAATCCTCGGGTTTCAATCCCATTCCTACAGCAGTATATAGAAATGGGAAACACCAGGTCTACCCTTGAGAGAGAGTTTTATTCCGAAGTCAAAACTACCCTAGGTTTAAGAAAATGGGAGTTAAAGCAACGAAACTTAAAAAAATTCATCAGATGGATTGTTACTCATGTCCCTTCAGTTTCGCCTGCTTTAGCCTCTTGTCCCTACTTTTGGGATGAAGTGGGGGAAAGATTAACTGATAACATTCGCGGAGGAGAACATAACGTTGCAGAATTCTTTTCACTTTTAATTTTAATTTCTGATACATTGGGAACACGGGAGAAAGTTTCGGAGACTCCGGCCACCCCTCCCGCCCCGACTCCGGGCACCCCCTGCCCCCCCCGGCCAGTCCCGGCCGTTCCCCAGGTGCAGACCGCGTGAGTCCGCGGAGAGCTGTCTCCCACCGCATTTCCCCGGGCCGGCGAACTCTACTGAGGGGGGGGGGGGCTGTGCGGGGGGGCCCGGGTCCCGCGGCAAACAGGGGAACTTGGTAATCGAACCGAACAAACATGGCGCGGGCCACGAAGAGGAGCACACAAAAAATTCGGACGGCGGGGAGAATTACACCACCTCCCCTGACTCCACAGCGATTATAACAAAGAGCCACCGGCATGGCCGGGGTGGCCACGCCACTGCCGTGACTCTCCCCCCCTCCCCTACCCCCTCCGCTAAGAACCGCCCACACGGCAGGGGCCAGCCCGGACCAGCCGGGGAATCCTGGGACAATTCCACAGATAAAAAATTCCTTGTTGCTCCCGTGACTTATAACACAAGGGGGACAAATCCAAGGTGGACAGCCTTTTCCTATCAAAATCTAAAAGAACTGTGTAAAGTTTCTAAAGACTTTGGAAGAGAATCATCCTATTTTAAGGGAGTTTTAAATGCAACATTTGAAACACATATGATGGTACCACATGACATAAGAACATTAATGTCCAGCCTGTTAACTGAAGCTCAGTTCTGGCTCTGGGAAAGATCCTGGCAACGACATCTCAAAGAATTATTAGAAACTTATAAAACTAACCAGCACACAGCCTTCCTCACTCTTAACCACCTTGCTGGCCAATCAGATATGGAAAAACCCCAGGACCAAGCTGCTCAAATTCCAATAGAGGTTTTAAATGATATCAAAAATGCAGCAAAAAGAGCTCTACTCTGCTTGCCATCCTCCAAGACCCCTTCAGAAAGCTATGCAGTTATCAGGCAGGGGCCTGAAGAAAATTTGGTGGACTTTGTAGACAGATTGAGGGAGGCAATGGCAAAGCAAGTAGAGGATACAAAAATGCAAAAAGAATTACTAAGGTCACTCGCCAAAGAAAATGCAAACACAGAATGTAAAAGAGTCCTCAACTCCCTACCATCAGATCCAAAACCAACGATAGAACAAATGGTAGAGGCTTGTGCTGAAGTAAGGCCAGACCGAATAGAACCTTCCCCTCAACACCCTTTATTAAATGGACCACAGAGGAACACCATAGCTGCCACTAACATTACAGAATCCAATAGAGACACCCGCAAATGCTTCAACTGTGGGTCCCCTCATCACTTTATTAAGAACTGCCCTAAGCCCTGCAGAACTAACCCTATTCCTACTAAGCCTCTCACAGGTCCTGGAGTCACACACTGTCCATGCCTGCAGCAGCACCTGCAGGGAAACGGGCAGTGGAGCGCGGAACAGCACCGCGCTGGGACACAAAATTAAATGCTGACAACATCGCACCTGCCGCCCCAGAGGAACCTGCCGCCCCACCACCAGCGGACACAGGAGGCCCACCGAGAACTTGGGGCAAGAGGATGGACTTGGTAAGTGCATCAGCACACCATATCACAAGCGAACACTTCCAACCATTCAAGGTCTCCCTCCAAGGAGACATAGACTGCCAGACGGACATACTCGTTGTTGGGAACTCTACCCAGGGACCACCTATGCTCTTTATCCTACCTCAAATAATAACAGTGTCCCCAAAAGTGAATTTCGAAATCACAGTGTATTGCACAAACGTCCCTGAGTTCATCCCACAAGGGCAGTGGGTGGCACATGCCATCATACTGCCCAAGGAGTTTCCCAGAAATGTGCGAACACCAGCCATCTACTGGGCCCAGGTAGTGGGCACAGACCGCCCATCCCTAAACTGTAAGTTAACCAATGGGAAGTCAACAGTACATCTTAGTGGGATGCCAGACACAGGGGCCGATGTCACCATCATTTCAGCGTCTGAGTGGCCCTCCCAGTGGGATCTCAGACCTTCTGGGGGAGAAATCACAGGGGTAGGGGGAGCAACAACCTCCCAGAGAAGTACCAACAACATCACGATAGAAGGACCTCACGGACACATAGCTTCTATCAGACCCTTTGTGGTGCCATCAGGCTTTACTTTATGGGGGAGGGACCTCCTCGAACAGTGGGGGACCCACCTAGAAATTCCACCAGCACCTCAGGATTTTTAGTGGGGGCCACCCAAAGGCGCACCACCCCAGCTCTAACGTGGAAAACAGATAAGCCAGTAAGGGTGGAACAGTGGCCCCTTCCTAAGGACAAACTAAGCGCCCTTGAGTCACTAGTAGAAGAACAGCTTGCCAAAGGTAATCTTGTCCCATCCAATAGCCCATGGAATTCCCCAGTATTCGTCATAAAAAAAGCAGGCAAAGACAAGTGGAGACTTCTCCACGACCTACGAGAAATAAACAAAGTCATTGTAGAAATGGGTCCCCTTCAGCCAGGCCTTCCATCGCCTGCGATGCTCCCCCGACAGTGGCCACTTGCTGTCATTGATATAAAAGACTGTTTCTTTTCCATACCCCTACATCCTCGAGATGCTCCGCGTTTTGCATTCTCTGTTCCGTCAGTAAACCGACAGGCCCCACAGAAATGCTACCATTGGAGAGTGTTACCAATGGGTATGTGTTGTTCTCCTGTAATCTGCCAATGGTACGTGGCAGGGATCCTGTCACCTGTCCGTAAAGCCTTCCCCAAAGCAATCATCTACCACTACATGGATGATGTACTAGTCTGTGCCCCAACCCAACCCTACCTAGAAACGACTTTAACCGCCACCATAGACGCTATTCAACATGCCGGGATGGAGATCCAACCTGAAAAAGTACAACACACCTGCCCGTGGACGTACCTCGGGATTCGCATTGCCGAAAGGACCATCACACCCCAACAACTCATCATCAACGACGACCCAAAAACCCTACGAGACCTCCACCAACTCTGCGGGTCAATTAACTGGGTGCGCCCTCTACTGGGATTGACGACAGCAGACCTCGCCCCCTTGTTCCAACTCCTAAAGGGGGGAGAAGGACTGGACTCACCAAAGGCTCTCACCGCAGACGCCAAGGCTGTCATTGGTAAAGTGCAACGCGCACTTTCCTCCCGACAGGCACACAGGATCGCACCAGACCTGCCCTTCCGATTCATCATCCTCGGACAGGTACCGTCTTACCATGGTCTCATCTTTCAGTGGGACGAGAGGCTGAAAGACGCTCTCCTGATCATAGAGTGGATCTTTCTTCCTCATCAACCGTCCAAGACTATCACAACACCACAGGAGCTAGTAGCAAAACTAATACAGAGAGCAAGAACCAGGCTTCGCATCCTAGCTGGATGTGATTTTTCACACATACATGTCCCCTGGCGTGACGAGGATCTGGAGAACCTACTCCAAACCAACGAGCACCTCCAGCTCGCACTGGACAGTTACCCAGGCCAAATTACCTGCCACAAATTAAAACACCATCTGTTCAACACAAATTTCCAATTGGCACCCAAAATGCTTCAAAGCAAATCTCCATTAGATGCCCTGACTGTTTTCACAGACGGGTCAGGGTCCTCCCACAAGTCAGTTTTGACTTGGAAGGACCCTAAAACCCAACAGTGGGAAGCTGAAGTCCACGTAGTAGAAGGTTCCCCACAGATCGCAGAATTAGCAGCCGTAGTCAGAGTATTCGAGAAATTCCAGGAACCTCTGAATCTGGTAACTGATTCAGCATACGTAGCTGGAGTCACTGCCAGAGCAGAACATTCCTTGTTAAAGGAGGTAACCAACCACAAACTGTTTGGTTTACTCTCCAGGTTAGTGTACCTACTGTCCCACAGAGAACATCCTTTCCATGTCATGCATGTTAGATCACACCAGGATCTCCCAGGGTTCATATCTGAAGGGAACCGCAGGGCAGATGCGTTAGCCATGGTCGTACAAATGGCTAACACACCTGACACCTTTGCACAGGCCAAACTCAGCCACCAGTTCTTTCACCAAAATGCTCCCGCCCTCAGGAGGATGTTCCACTTACCTCTTGCCCAAGCGAGAGCCATCGTAGCTACATGTCCTAATTGCCAGACCTACCAACTTCCTTCAATGAACCCGGGGGTTAACCCCCGGGGACTAGCCAGCTGCCAATTATGGCAGACCGACATTACCCACTTCAACGAATTTAGCAGACTCAAGTATGTCCATGTGTCAGTCGACACATTTTCTGGTGCCATTTTTGCCTCTGCCCACACAGGCGAGAAGGCAAAAGACACTGTTAAACATTTCCTTATGGCCTTCTCTGTACTAGGCACCCCCAAAGAGATCAAAACAGACAATGGTCCCGCGTATACCTCATCCCACCTTCGAGAGTTCTTCCAGCAGTGGGGAGTGACCCACACCACTGGGATCCCTCATTCCCCCACTGGACAGGCAATCGTGGAAAGAACACACCAAACCCTCAAAAGGGTCCTCCACCAGCAACAGGGAGGGGCAGGGAACAAATCGCCTGTTGAACGACTCTGCAAGGCGCTCTTCACAATCAATTTTTTAAATAACACCCAGGAAGAGCCCATTCCCCCTGTATTCCGGCACTTTTCCAATTCGACCTCAGCCAAATTAAAAGAACAACCGCCGGTGCTGGTCAAAGACCCTGAGACCCATCAAATTGAAGGGCCCCTCCCACTGATTGTCTGGGGACGAGGGTACGCGTGTGTGTCCACCCCTAAGGGACCAAAGTGGGTACCAGCCAGAAACATAAGGCCATACAGGCCCTCTAATCAAATATCCAAGAGTGTACTTCCAGGCACAACCAGAACGGAAAGCAGAGAACAAAAACAAGCCCATCTGGCCTGGAAAAGAAGAAGAAAAAAGGACTTTTAACCTGAACGGAGGAAAAACAGTGGAAGCCTCCTGCAGAAAACCTGCGAAAGAACTGACCCGACCGAAGAAAAAAGAAGAACCCCCTTCCCTGTCTTCCCCCCTGCCTCCCCTCGTGTGTTTTCCCTTACCCCCTTTTTCCCACCCCATGCCCCTAAAGAGGTAAAAGAAAAGCAGGTTTTTTTTCCTTATTCCTAAATTATCTCATTTCAGTTAAAATCCCACCGGAAATACCCCAGAAGATGCAGCCACAACTCCTCGTCATCCTGCACTTGGTCCTGTTAGTCCCAAGAGCGAACCCGTGGCTCGTGCAACAGCCAAAAGAAAATGTCTGGGTAACTTTAGCAAAGTCACTTAACCAACCAGAATTCTGCCTTGGCACCCATGCCACAGAGAACCCTATGTCAACTTGCCTGGTGGGGATTCCTTGGGAACCCCTTGATTTTCGTGCCACCTTTACTGAAGCCCACCCAGCCCACAGCTGGGACAGATGGATAAGGACTCTCCCACATACCCAAGCTGAACCCCAAGAATTAGACCTGGTGGGGTCAGCTCAACCTCATTTCTGTACAAAATTCAACTCTGAATACAAGTGGCTAGACCCCTCCATAAAACGTGGGAAGCCAAACAATGATGTATCCCCAATGGACAAAAAATCATATGTAAAAGGCATATGGTGCAGTTTTGCAGAAAACACTCAGTCCGCATCCATTCTGTACCCAAGAGGGCTCCCCAAAGGGGTGTTTCTTATCTGTGGGAATCGGGCTTGGGCAGGAATCCCCTCTCAACTGCACGGAGGTCCATGTACACTAGGCAAACTCTCCATGTTAACACCAGGAAAGACCCAACTTTTAGCTTGGAAAAACCACACCAAATTAGCCCGTCAAAAAAGAGCCACCCTAGAATTAGATCCAAATTGTGATAGCCATGTGGTATCCTGGTCTTTCTCGAAGAGAGTTGCCGCATCAATATTTTTACCTTGGGTGGCAGCGGCAAAAGCCCTCGGTGAGCTTTCTCACCTAGAGTGCTGGCTTGGAAAACACGCCAATTTAACATCTAAGGCGTTGTCAGACCTCCTTGCAGATGAAGAAACCACCAGGAAAGCCACCCTACAAAATCGAGCAGCCATTGACTTCTTACTACTTGCACACGGCCACGGGTGTGAAGAATTTGAAGGACTTTGCTGTTTCAATTTATCTTCGCACGCCCAAAGCATCCACCAGACAATCAAACAAATACAAGACCAAATTCATCAACTACACACTGAAAGCAACGACTGGCTACAGGACCTTTTCCAGGGATGGGGCATCTCCAGTTGGGTAGCTCAAACTTTAAGAACTTTACTTTGGACAGTGTGTACTATTCTCATTGCATTATGTTCCCTCAGTTGTCTTAAGGGTTTCATTATGTCCCTAACTAGTAAAACTTTCACCTTATATAATAGAAAAGGGGGAGATGTAGCGGTGGTTCAAGCTCAGAGAATGACATATCCCCTGAAGAATTTCTGGGGGCCTAGAAAGTGAGGCCCCTCTGAAGGTAGAGTTAAGTTTGGCCTTGGAAGGGGAGTCGAACTCCCCCCGCCTCCCCCTGAGTCAACAATAGTATCTTGTGTCTCACTCTTTCCTCCCTTCCTCCTTCCTGACTGCATCCTGACCTTCGACCCTTCTCCGTGTCCTCCCCTGTACTGTTATGAGATAAGTTGTAACCCTCAGAATAAAAGTCTGAATGTTGGGCGATTCCGGGTCTTTTGCTCCTGAGCCCAAGCAGAGCGGACCCTCGTGTCTTGTGTCTGATTTGGGGCTCCGGGCAAAGGAACACTCTCTCTCTCAGCACCTCTCCGGTTTTTAGGACAGCGGCCACCATCCCAGGGAAGCCCGGCTCCCGGCGAGAGGAAAAGAAGTCCCTAGCTGAAGCTGACTTAACGAAGAGGAAGCTCTCAGAACAAGCCGCCGAGCCGCCGGCCGTCCCTGTGGTCGGCTGTCCGGCCCACGCCACCGGCCACAGTGCGAAGGGCCTAGAGGCTGGGAGGTGGTTTCCGGAACCTAAAATTCCTCAAGGTGAAGGATTTCTTCCAGATTGAAAATACCACCGACTAGAACTCTTGCTTCTATTGGAGTGCTAAAGCCCTCCTAAAAACTGACAGCGAGAGACCGGGCTTCTGAGCTTTCTTTCCGAGGGAAAACGGCAGTGGAGTGTGTGCAAGGCCTTGGGGGCTTTGAGGGTGGTTTCTGGCACCTAAAATTCCTCA
>JAHLSL010013662.1:0-50429 GCA_025920805.1 Petroica traversi | reverse complement strand
GGGCCCTCGACACCCGGCCTGCTCGGTGCCCCCGCCGAAGCCACGCGGACTGGTGGGGCTGAGCGGCCCCTGGCCTGCGCGCCTCGTGGTCTCTCCGGGGACCGGCTGTTGTATGGTGGGTGGTTGTACGGTGGGTCCGCGGGTCATGGAGAGCCGATGCGTGGGGACGAAAGATCCCCGGAGGAACGGGGAGGCCTCTTGGGCAACCAAACTCCCACGGCCGCACCCCTGCAGGGCAATGTGTGTGCTGCCATGACAGCCACCATCTCTCTGCAGCATCTGGTTTTGTGTGTGACTAAATGTTTTGCAGATTTATTTTTAACAGGATTATGATACTCTGCTTCCAGTCAGATTTTTGCAAGTCACCAGTGAATCCCCCAAAATAACACCTCTTGAGAGGAGGCAAAGCCATTATTTAAATTGAGTTTCCTCTGAGCACATGTCTAGAAAATGAGGAGCACCATCAGGAAGCGGCGCTTAGTGGGATCAGGCATCCATCAAGATCTGCCTGCTGCTCCTAAGCCTTGTTATGCCCTGTATAGAGGAGATGAAAGAGCTTGTTCTGCCCGAACTGGAAGAATTCTGTGGAACCACTTCCCATTGCTTCATTTTGATCAGCTGGTCACTGACGTAAGAATGTCTGCCGATGTTCTGTGGAAGAGTTGACTTCAGTAGAAGAACAAATAAAGTGCAGATTTGTCTTGTTTCCGTTTTCAACAAGTGAAGGATCACAACAGTCTAAAGGTCTGCAGCAGTCTAAAGATGGGACAGAAAGATGGGCAACTTGGTATCAGAGTATTTTTAGCTAGTTCAGCTGGTAATGAGATACATGTGCAAGATCAGTTAAGACTAGTCGCATATGCCAAGAGCATTACAATCCATTTATTTTCAGAATCAGGAAAGTAATGGGCTTTGAACAGAAGAATAAACCTAGTAATGGCTCCATGTCACATTTAAGTCTGCTCTCTAGCTTGACGGGTAGCAGTTGCATGTGGAGTGTAGAGTCTGGTGCCTGAAGATGGACAATACTGAGTCATATTGTGGTACTGTCGTTGATTTGCGAAATTCTCATGTCCAGCTCCAGAAGACAATATTTTTTTATGGATTAGAAGACTGAGCAGATGATGGCGGTGCTCTGTCAGCAGGTTGTGTTTGCCTGCAAAGCTCCAGAACTCTATCCATCTTCATAAGAAGATAAAGCCTGTGCTGTAGAAAAGACTGAGTTGTTGCTGCTGCCCTCAAGTATATTGAAGCTACTTCATGTTGCCATTGTGCTTACACTGCTGGTCTGCTTGTGGTGTACTGCACGTCTACAGTGATAACCGAGTAGCTGGAAGCTAATGCTTGGATAAAGTGAAGCCAGGGCTTGTTGTCCATCATGAACAAAGAGCCTTTTGAGGTTATGGGAATCAGTGCATAAGACAAATGCTTCCCTAAGAATGGCAATGGGAGTAATGGAAGTTTTTACAAAAACAAAGCAAGCACCAAACTAACCCATGACAAACAACCTCTCCTGCTCCTCCAGTAAAAAAATGAGCAAAAAAGAAAAAGAACAAATCCCCGAATCAACCTAAGGCCAGCACAATGCTTTTGATAGAGTAGACTGGTCTTCTGGACTGTTTTCTCTAGCTGAGGAAGACCATCCCGTCTTAGATGAACTCTAGTTCAGTGCTAAGGGTGTTCTCATAGTCAAGAAGGTGGAAATGCTTTAAATTGCAGTGAAAGACCAGCCATCTGGCTGTTAGGGTGCCATGTTTCCCCCCCCCCCCTTTCTTTTTAAGACCTTCTTTTCAGAAAGTTGCCGTATGTCTTAACTCAGAGTGCTTGGTCTGAAGTGCTTTACAGGAGGTAGTTGGATCAGGTCCCTGAGCATGAGGACTTGCAGCAGATCTTTCCAATAGCGAAATTTAATGCTCACGTGTCTGATGGCATGCTGAGTTGAGCCTCCAGAATCTACATGAATCTATTCAGTTGCCATATTTCTTAAAAGTAAAAATACAACTGTGCTTTTTTAAGTGCTTTACTTGATGAGTAGTTGAGTGGCAACAGTCTTGTTAGTGAGTTCTGTAGTGATAGGACAGAGAGTAATGGCTTTACCCTAAGAGTGTAGATTCAGACTAGATATAAGGAAAATGTTCTTCCTTGTGAGGGTGGACACATATTGCCCAGAGAAGCTGTGGCTGCCCCATCTCTCAAAAGTGTCCAAGGCCAGGTTCGATGGGGATTGGAGCAGCCTGGACTAGTGGAAGGTGTTACTGCTGTTGGCTAGAGGTTGGACTAGATGACCTTGAAGGGTCTTTTCCACCCTTATGTTTCTATGTTAAAGTTCTTTTAGATTGTGTAATGAAAATCAGTGTGCATAAGCCCATGAAAATGACATGTGCATTGTTTTATGACTTTCCAGAGTCACCTGCTTGTCTTCACATTGGTTTTCCTTGACAATTAAATACTGTTACATTAAGATACTTCCAAAGTTATTCTTTGAGATGATGCCAAGACCACATCAGAGACCAGCCAGTTTGTATTTACATATTTTGAATATTTATAATAAGAAATTGAAGGAGTTTATTAAATGTTGAGGACCTGAATTTGTCTTCTAGCAGTAGGTAGCCTTTAGCTTGTAACTTGAGTGTTGTATATCTAAAAGTGTCCTGGTGAATACAGTTGGAGTGGAAGAAAGTCACTCAAATAGACTTCAAGATGACTAAATTATGGACTTGAGGAAAACTGTTAATAATAGACCAACAATATCTCCCTACCCACCCTAAATTCCCTCTTATTCTTATGCCTTTTGTCTGTTTTGGCCTGAAACAGAGTGCCTTACTTAGAGATTGGCTGTTGTTCCTGACATGTGTCAAAATAAAACATTTTCCCACATGTGCACTCCTTCAGAACAAAAGTGAAGTCTTAAATCTCTCATTAGAAATTAGGTACTTGTGTGCAGGGTCTGGAGTCCAACTAGGTTCAAACAGGAGGTTCCTGTAGGAACTACTCACAAAACAAGCTTTTCTTCCCTTGGGACATTACTCCAAGTGATTCTTTATAGAGGCATTAGAAGCCGGTCATGTTTTAGAGCCATCTAGCTTTTGTCACTTAGATTTCAATAAGTTGCCAGCATTGGACTCTGCTGTTCTTTGTCAAGCCTTCAGTTCTACATAGAGTTGGCTCAAATGGAAGATGCACGTTGTCCAGGCCAGGCTGTGTCTACCCAGATGAGCTGCTCTTGAGATTATGGATTTTGATAATACTTTCCTCCCTTCTGTATGTTGTTTCACCCATTGAATGGCAATAATAGTTCTATTTTGAACGCTCTTCAGGTTGATGCAGGTTGGCGTTGTCTCTGATGATGCCTATCTAAAATGAACTCACTGTGTTTGAAGATTACTTGCAAGCTCTGGTAGACTTCATTTTGTCAACAACTTGTCTCATTTTTTAAAGTTGTGTTGCAAGTGAAATAATCCCAGACTCTTTTGGGAAGGTGTGATTAATGGTCACTAGTTGATCATGATAGGTGTGAAGTATTTCAGGCACTTTTGACTGTAAGGCAAGGCCATGTTTGTTTGAGATTAGTTGATTGAATCAGTCTAAAGTAGTTTATGTGACTTTAATTAGATACTGACAAGTGTGTTCAAATTCATAAATTGAATAGAAGACTTTTATAGTGTATATTATTTTCTATTACTGAGAAATAGCTAGAGTTAATTTCATTGGCTTGTAGCAAGGTTCCCTTTGCCTGTGTCAGCACGAGAGGTTGTAGTTTTGGGAGATGGTTGAGATCAATAAAGTGTTGAGCTATGTGGAGATGTTTTCTCTTGCCTTTCTTATCATCTATAGCTGTGTTATCAGTTGTTTCATTCCAGCATCTTTCTTTGGCAATCCTTATTTGTATCTTATTTGCATCTTTTCTTCCTTTGAAGTATTCCTAAAATTGAGTAGTAAAAGGTGCTCATGAAGCATAATTATTAGTGCTAAAGCATCCATTTGCTTATGGATTACTTCCTGAATAGACTTCTGTGATGTTGGCCTATGGAGCTGAATAGACACTTGTAAACTAAGATAACACTTGAAATCTGTCATCACCTTACATATCTGCTCACTCACCTCCCCAATGGGATGGGGAGGTGAATTGTACTAAAGGCTAAAACCCATGGGCTGAGATAAGAACAGTTCAAAAATTGGAGTAAAAAAAGATACGATAGTAATAGGAAAAAAAGAGAGAAGGATAAACCCCAGAAGTCGAGTGATGCTCAGTACAATTGCTCAGCACCCACTGATCCATGCCTAGCCTGTCCCCCAGCAGCGATTGGCCCCTTCTGGCCAGCTCCCTTGTTTTGTAAACTGAGCAGAACTTTCTGTGGTACAGAATATTCCTCTGACTGGTTTGGGTCAGCTGCCCTGGCTGTGCTCCCCTCCAGCTTCTTGTATAGCTGACTAGCGGGGGACACTGGAAGGTCCTTGACATAGGGTATGCTCGGCTTGGCACCAGACATTGATGTGTTATCAGCATTATTCTTACACTACATCCAAAACACAGCTCTGTAACACCTACTGAGAAGAAAATCAACTCTATCTCTGCTGAAACCAGGACAGCAGGAAATCCTGTTTAAAGGAAGGAACACCAAGATTATATTTCTATGGAAGCTCTCTGATTGGGTCGTTTTCCGGACACTGTTCCCATTGGTTTTCTCTCTGCAGGAGAGTGAAGATACAGAAATCTCTATTCCTATGATTTTAGTGATAACTTTAAAGGCTGATGAGTTTTCCTCTGTGTGGAGCTGTGTTGCTGGATTCAGTGTGATCATCCCGAAGATGAATATGAAAGCTTCTTTTGTGGTTATTAACAGTGTGGACAGGTATATGCTTTATGTGTGGGAACTGCCTATGTGTTCTTGGAAGGCTGAAAATATGAGCAGGTATCTTCTATTTGGCCTTGTGTAGTAGTGAGAACAGTTTGTATGTGAGGGTTTTGTGCAAACTGAAACATGTTTCTTACACCAGTTTCTGAGATCTTGGTCTCTTCATTGAACAACCTAGTGGAGCAACAAATCCCATCAACTGTTTCTCCGAGTCTTTGCTGTTAGCATTATGGTGGATGTGGCTCATCTATGTTTGAAATAATTTTTAGATTTTGAAGTTAGATTGCCAGCTTGGACATGAACTAGAGATACGGCATTTATATTGACAGACAATGTATTATGATGATTTTTATTAGCTTCTTAAGTTTTTCTCACAATCTGTATTCTTTCAACATTGAGGCATATAACTGATGGCTTCCAAATGGGAGCTGCTTATGAGAGGTGGCAGTTAAGAGGCTGGAAGCTAAACATGTCTCTTGAGATTGTGCTGAAGTGGTAGCTGGGTTCATGATTTTAGCATTAAGTTGGGAAGTTGGCATGGTGCAGTGGTGTCAGAAGATTGTTTCTTTGCATTAGTAGCAGTCACACCTGCTGGACGTTATCCAGGATCTGGAAGCTTTTTTCTGTCATGAACAACTTCTGCAATGTGACTGTGTGCATGGGGGAGACTCACCTTATTCATATTGTTGTTCATGTCTTGTTGCCCATAGTGGCTGTGGCTACCACACCCCCAAAAGTGTTCAAGGCCAGATTGGACAGGGCTTGGAACAAGGTGTCCCTACTCACTGCAGGAGGATTGGAACGAAATGAGCTTTTAGGTTCCTTCCAACTCAAACTGATCTTTGATTCTATGGTAATCCTCATCTTGCCATATTTACTTACAGTTGCTGTGAAAAGACCAGTCAGTGTGGTGAATAAGGACTTCCAGGAGCTGTTGACTGAGTCATAGGCTGGTTCATCATATTTCCTGCATCTCTGCATACCTACGATATGTTTTAGACCATAGTGATCTGCCGTTTGGGGCAGACTGGCTGCTGCATGGCTGCCTCTGGCAGATGGTAGATCACTTGTTCCTAGTCTGCTGTCAGCCGGACTGTAGTGTTGTACCTATTTGACTGGATTTGTTTAAAATGTAGTCGAGATTCTTGTTTATTTAATGATCTCTCTTTTTTTAAGTGTTGGTGTAACTCTCCTGTGACTTCTGTGTTCCATTGCAGAACTACCCATGAGTTCTTGTTCGGTGCCCTTGCTGAACTTGTAGATAATGCCAGGTATGTACCTGAGAACGCTTAATTCCCAAGGTAATTTTGGTTAAGATTTAATTCAGCTATGTATTAGTTGATCTTAAGCAATTTTCACTTCTAGTAAGCAGACTTTACAGAAAAATAGAAGACATTGCTGCAATTTAGTATGAATATTTCACTTGTTACTCTTACACTGCCACATCAAACCCCTAAAAAAAAAGTATTCTGTGAAAGACAGATTTGAATGAATCCTGCATTGACTCATATTAGAAAAGAAATTGATAGCAGACACAAGATAGATTTAAAGAAAAAATCAGTCTGCCTTTTTGTGTAAAGAAATCGCTAAAATAAATTTTACAGGGGCTGTGACTTCTGATACCTAAATAATCATAGTATCAAACATGACAATGAACATCAAATCAGAAGTGGGATGCTGAAAATAGAACAAGAACAGCTAAAGGAATTTTGGCGTTTGAGGAGATAATGGTTTTTGGAATTGCAGGTGTTGGGCCATCATGTGTGTGGGGAATCAATGCCCTGGAAGCCTCCCAAGCCTTGCGTGCTTTTCTCTTGAGCTGCAGGAAATAGCGTCATGAAGCACTACGGAAATATTTTGAGATTGTTTTCTCTCAAATGTGATTTGTCACAGTGTGCAGTTTGTCAGATAAGGAGCTGAAACTGGGACATTTTTGTGCAGGAAAGCTTCTGTTCAGGGAATCAGCTGTCTGTGTGTCTGTGTGTCTGGGCGCCAGCTGGTGCTGTTTTCAGTGTTGCTACAAGCTAATAAAAAGTAAAGTCTTCAGGGTGGTTTTGGCTTTGCCTCTTGGCTCCACTCTCGCTATAGAGAAGTTGTCTTCTGGGAAGATGGTAGCTGGGCTGTACTGCGGGTACAAAATTGAAACAAAGTGGCTGTGGCATTTGTGTAGTGGGATTTTTTTACAGCACTATGGCTCCACATCTCTAGTCAGCAAACCAAGGTTGGTTTGAGAAGAGTGCAGTAGTGCTGTACATGCGATACTTTCAGATACAGAGGAGGATGCAATGTGTGAAGGGCCTCACTTCAGTGATCTTGTAATGACAGCTTCATATAACAAACTTGAATATATTGGGATGAAGCTTTATGTACAGTTACTAAACCTTTTGTAAGCAGCTCGACAGAAAAATTATAGGTGTTTATTTTGTACAGGAGGGAGCTCAAAAGCATGTACTCATTTCATTCCCAGCCCTAGAATGACTTTTGTTAGAATGCCAGTGAAACTTCCTGTCACCAGATTTGTTTGTGTGCCAACAATGTTGTATGCTGGAGTTTAGGTTCAAATAGACAAAAAGCAGGACAATGTTTTCTGTTAGTGGTGACTGTGGGACCTCTGTGGACTTTGATCTGTGCAACCAGTTATTGTGGAAATTATTATATATGCCTGGATTTTTAGCTTCATTTCTGTTTAACAATTGTGGTTTTATTTCTTTGTAGAGATGCAGATGCCACGAGAATAGACATTTATACTGGTAAGTGACTCCTGCTGCTTCCTTGCATGTCAGCAATTAAGTCAGTAGTTAACTTGGATTTAGGCCGCATGTGTGTGTTGTCCTTGATAGAATAAGAGTGAGGATGCTTATGCTCAATCCTGCGGTCAGTACTAGGCCCCTCCAGACAAGAAAGACATTGAGGGGATGGAGCATGTCCAGAGAAGGGCAAGGGAGCTGAAGAAGTGGCTGAAGCACAAGTCTGATGAGAAATGAGTAGGGAAGCTTGGAGGCTCAGCCTGGAGGAAAGGAGGCCCGGGAGGGCCTTCTTGGTCCTACAACTCCCTGACGGGGGTGCAGCCAGATGGGGGTTGAGCTCTTCTCCTTGGTAACAAGTTACAGGAACAAGAGAAAACAGTTTCAAGTTGTGTCAGGAGAAGTTTAGATTGGATATTAGGGAAAACTTCGTCTCTGAAAGTGCAGTCAGACACTGGAACAGGCTATCTGGGGCAGTGGGGGAGTCATTATCTACCCATATTTAAAAGACATGTAGATCTGGTGTTTAGGGGCATGATTTAGTGAACTCAGCTGTGTTATATTTGTGGTTGGACTTGATGATCTTAAGGGTCTTTTCTAACCTGAATAATTTTATTGTTCTACCATTTCTTCTGTGCCGTATACCTGTCATCTTTCAAAAAGGAGTACCTTTACAAATACTTTGGGGAAGCACCTAAGTCAGCCTTCACATGGGTTAAAGTGAAGTGAGTCGCTGTTTACAGTAGATGCTTAAAAACTCCACTGTTGCAATACAGTTTTGTAGTGCATGCTTACATACAGTGTGAAGAAATTCTTAGTCATTTTGTAACAAAAGTCTGGTGCTCTTTCTTGCAGCTTAGCCATATTATAGGTGTAAAAATCCCATTTGTTATGTTACTTTTGTTGGTAACATTGATCTCATTTTATGGAACTTTTAACTTTTTACTTATGGGAGCAGTGAATAACTCTTTGCTTGCAGAGCGACGAGAGGACCTACGAGGTGGATTCATGCTATGTTTTTTGGATGATGGAACAGGAATGGATTCAAGTAAGTGACAGAAAGTTATACTTGCATTTGCAAGCTGAGGTTTCATGTTATGGTTTAAGTTGAATTAACAGCTTAGTTCTGTTGAAAAGGGCATGTTCCATGCCTTTACACATATTCCTGCCTCTCCACTGGCTCTTTCACACCATATCACATACCAAATCATTTACTTCTTCCATTGCAGAAAACTAATCTGGTCAAAAGAAAATAGTTTTGCTGCATTATAGGGTTTGGGTCAGCCTGGCTGGAAGTTTCTCAGTACACTGAAGTTGGCCTTGGGGCTGAAGGGAAAATAGTGGAGCAAGAAGGGCAACAAGTGCAAGGTTTGATGGCATAAGCCTCTTCCCCATCTGGCTGCCAGATGGTCAGTGTATCTCAGCTCTAATCAGAAGGTGTGCATGGCAGATATTAAAGGCCATTTGAAAACAGTTTGCCATTGTTTTATCGTGGACATTATGTCTGAGGACAATACTGGACAACATAAAATCTTAGTAATATGAGAAGAATATAACAAATGTATTTCTGCCTTATAAGTATTGATGTAAATCAGTGTTTTATCTAGCAGAAGAAAGCTAAAAGCTTTTCTGCTTTACTTTAGCATCAACGAGCAGCACTGTCAACCCACCTTATTTGAGTCTTGAGGGCTGGTAAATCATCCTGTGAGGAGCTCTGTACAGGACAGAAAAATTGGGTGAAATTGGGAGGTGAATTTGGAGAAGACAAAGGAAATGGGTAAATAACAACAACTAGCATTTTTGCACTGATTCCTCAGTACTTTAAGCTCCTCTTGTGGTATTTTCATAGTTTAATCCCATGTGTAACTCATGCTCACATAGCTGCTTATTCCTTCTCCACTGGGATAGTGGAGAGAATCAGAAGGGTAAAAAGTGAGGAAGCTTCATGAGTTGAGTTAAAGACTATTCAGGAGGGAAAGCAAAAGCCATGCACACAAGCACAGCATACCAAGGAATTCATTCCCCACTTCCCATGGGCAGGCAAGTGTTCAGCCACCCCCAGGAGAGCAGGCCTCCATCATGCGAAAAAGTGACTTGGGAAGGCAAACGCCCTAAAGGCCACATGTGCCCCTCTTCCTCCTACTTCCCCAACTTTATCTGGTGAGCACTACACCAAGTTGCATGAGGCTTGGAGCAACCTGGTCTAGAGGAAGGTGTCCCTGCCCATGGCAGGGGGTGGAATGAGATGGTCTTTAAGGTCTCTTCTAATCCAAACCATTCTGGGATTTTATAATATTGTCTGGGATATCCCTTGGGTAAGTCAGACTTGTCCCCTCCCAGCTCCTTATGCAACGCAGCCTGCTTGCTGATGGTGCAGTTTGAAGAGCAGAAAAGGCCTTGATGCTGTGTAAGCTGTGCTGAGCAGTAATGAAAACAGCCCTGTATTAGCAACACTCTTCTCTAAAACACAGTCCCATGCAAGTTAGCATGGAGAGATTGAGCTCTATCCTAGCCCAAACCAGTACAGATATGAAGCATTTAATACAAAGCATTTATTTGTGCTTTGATACACAAATTTGTGACCTCCGTAAAGGAATTTTGTTTGAACTCTAGGTACCTTCTGTATATTCTTTGGAATACAATTAAGGATGATAAACAGGTCTTCCAAGAGTACTTTTTTGCAACCAGTGTAAGTGAAGGAAACAATAAAACCCCATCCATAAAAAAAGAGCTCTGAGATTGAAATATGACCTTCTCACAATCCTTAGAATCAGGAACAGGAAATAAAACTTTCTCTGCCTGTGTTGAAAACTGTGTTTCTCTGGAAGGTGCCAGATGTCTATTCTAATGCCACTGAATTTCATGGCAGTTTTTATACTGTTATTGCTTCTCTATTGCTGTTTTTGTGACAAAATGGGATTTAAGTATTGGCTATTGTCTTGGTTTAGGACAGTTTAAGAGGGTAACTCTGAAATGAGTTACATCCGCTTAGTTTTAACCAATTCCACAGGAAATGAGTATGTGTAAATATAAATGAAAAAACAGTTTACTAAAAACAGTTACAAACACAAAATAACATTAAATAATCACTAGATACAAAATTGCTAAATCTCATGGACTCCTTGGGCACAAAGAGAAGCTCAAAGTGGTAGTGACCTTTTCCCCAAGATGACACTTGCCATAGGCGACTGTGTGTGGGGAGACAAAAGGAAAATGATGGCAGCCCTCCCTCTTATTTCCTTGGTGGCAGCAGCTCCACTGATGTATGTGACTGTCAGGCTCTGGCGGCTGGTATTCAGTCCAGGACTAGAACCTGTGGAAGGACTTCGCTTTCCTCTTGGCAGAGGATGGCAAGGCAGCCAGCTAAGGTGGCTAAGACTCTGTGCCCGTCTCTCATCAGCTGGATGCTGCTGGCGGCTGCAGCACAGTACATCTGCAGAAAGGTGTTGCAGAATTCGCTCTGAAACAAGTTTTTGATTGTGAAATGCAGGTTCTCATTTTGTAGCAACAGTTGCTACTGTTGCAGACACAGGGGTGTGAGAGAAACGGGAAAAAAACCGCAGCAGAGCCTCTGCCTTGAGCAAAAGCTGTGAGGTGAGAGAGAAAGCTCTGCCTGAGTGTCTCAACTTTAAAGAGCTTGATGTTCGCCTGCCTCCACCCCAACGCTGTGGTTCTGATTCTGGCCATGTCGCCAGGTCTTAAAGAGACTAACAATTTTGGGCACAGATGGATGTGGAATACAGTAATATTTGGGTTACCCAGGACAGCTGTTAAATGGCTTCTTTTGACTAATCTTTCAGTTAAATGTTGAGGAATTATATCCTGATAGCCTGAGATGCTTAGGAAAGAAGATTGGCAGGTACTGTGCATTACAGGAGTCTTTCCCAGTACTATGCGTGCATATAGCAAATACCATTGTAATTCATGTCCTTTGATTGTCTTGGTGCTTGACCAAGGGCAGCCAGGTGGAAACTCCATGTGCTGCACCATTTACCTGTCAGCATGGACATCAGCAGCTAAGGAGAGTTTTTCATTCAAACTCCTTGCATGGGGCTCCCTGGTTCCATCCCTTGCTGTAGGTATCTGAGCTTTAATTTCTCCTAATGCAGGATCTACCAGTTTTAAAGATGTCCTGGAGATCTCTTTTCTGGTTTTAAGAGGTATCTGCAGAAAACCTTTAATTCGACTTTCCTCCCTTTATACAGACCTTGCTTCAACAGAAATCATGGATCTTGGGAGTGTTTTATTTTTGTGCATAATAAATTAAATTAAAATTGTTTTTATTGTACATAAAGCTAACATGTTAAAAAGAATAACTCCATGACTTGTAGTGCTGTTAGAGCCCATGCTAGCTTGGGAGCTTCCCAAGTCAACTGAAAGGATGGATTGGAAGGCTCAGTGAGGCACCATCTGGGGATGATGAGTGAATAAACCCAAATTTGTCTAGGCACTTCTAAATGGAGGGAAGAGCTGAAGGGCTCCAGTTAACTGTTCCAGTAACACATTCTCTGTTACTCAGTCTTGTTGCTGTTCTCATTGGTCTTGTTCTGTCTTGGAGAATTCCAGATTTGTCTGGCAGGCTCTGAAAACAAGGGTATAGTGAGGCAGTTGGTCAGATTTGAGTGGTCTGTCTGATGGCTTCTGATTAGCAAGCCAAATAATAACTCCTCATTCTAAAAATTTGGGGTGTTTGTCAAGTGATTCCTGCTGCAGTTGCATTCAGTACTTTACTGCATTGGCTCTCCTAATGATCACTCTGGCTTGTGTAGTCTCAAGATCAAAATGCATTTATACTCAAGCTGCAAATATCTCACACTGTAGAATCATGAGTTATCAAAAGGTCCAAGGATTCAGTGATGTCACAGGACAGCTCTTTTCAAAAGAACCATCATGTTCTGCAGAGGGGTATCAGAATTATAGAATCTTCTGAGTTGGAAGGGACCCACAGGGATCATGGAGTCTACCTCCTTGTCCCGCACAGAACATCCTGAAATCCCACCCTGTGCCTGAGACACTTGTCCAAATGTTCTTGGATCTCTGTCAGGATTGGGACCAAGACCACTGACCTAGGGAGGCTGTTCTTCTTTGGTGAAGAACCTTTTCCTAATTTCTAATATTAGTAAATATATTATTATCCAATAAATACCCTCTGCCCCCAACACAGAGAATAATAGTACTGGACCAAAAGTTTGGCATTTTTGTAAGAAACTAGGTATAAGTTCATAGAAAACCAAACAGCAGATCACATGCAGCACATCAGATTTCTCATACAGTTAACTCACTACTGGGAATACTCAGGCTTGAAATTTTACCTATCGCTGGCTGTGAAAGTGCTGCTTGAATTTAATGAATCAAAATATAGGTTGAATGATTCAATGGATCAACTTGTAGATTGAGAAAGTATGACAACTAGTTTAGGAAGTGACTGTATTTTTGTTCTTAAGCAACTGAAGAAAATAAGTCTCTACCTGGCATTTTCATCATGGAAGTGCTTAGGTTGGAATGTACCTCAAAGATCATTTGTTCCAGCCTTTTATGAGAAAGGGAGGAGATGATTTAGCACTCTGTCTCTCCAGTGATGGGGACTCCACCACATACCTGGGGAGGTTGTTTCAGTGACTGATTTAGTGACTGATTGATGTCTAAAAAATTTCTTACTTTTTTTAAGAAGAAACTTCTCTCCGTGCAACTTGTATCTATTGCCTCTTTTTCATGTGTCTCCTAGGGAAAAGAGAGCCTCCATCCTCTTTGTAGCTACCCTTCAAGTACTGTAATACTATGATGAGATTCCCCTGGGCACTCTCCTCAGGGAAGGAGTGCTAGTTCTTCTCATAGGGCAGATCCTGCACCTCTCTGATAATCTCCTTTGCCCCTTGTCCAGTCTGTCTGCATCTTTTATGAATTGAGGAGACAGAACTGGACACAGTTGGGGCAGGTGGGGCCTGACAAACATGGAGTTGAGTGAAATAATCACATTTCCATCTCTGACCATGTCCCTGAGGACACAGTCCAGGATCCTGTTTGCTTCAGTTGCTGCTGAGGGACACTGCTGGATCCTACTCAGCCTGTTGTCCACCAGGACCCTTCCAGCAAGGCTGCTCCTCCCAAACTGCATATTCCAGTATGTGCTGGGCTTTTGGGTTATTTAATCCCAGGTGCAGGACTTAACGCTTCCTTTCAACTTCAGACACATCTTGCTTACCCACTATTCCAGCCTGTCCAGGTGTCTAAGAAGGCACTCTTTTTGTGCCCAGTTTAACTCCATCAATAAAGCTGGTGGGGGTGCAAAAGCACCCCACCATCCAAATCCTTTATGGAGATGTTGAGCAATGTGGGGCACAGTATGAATCCCTGAGGTCTCTGCTTGTGACAGGCTGCCAGCCAGAGTGCAAACTACTGATGATCACTTCTAAGCATGACCCATGAGCCAGTTCCCTACTTGTTTTGTATACCACTTGCCTGGTCTGTGTCTCCTCAGTTTGTCCAGGAGCAGGCTGTGGTAAACTGTGTCCAACACTTAGCTGAAGTCCAGCCAAACAACACCCACTGCTCTCTCCATGTGGACAGAAAGTGCTGCCTTGTAAAAGGTACCAAATCAGTCAGGTGTGATTTGCCTTTGTAAATCTCTACAGACCTATCCCAGTCATCTGCCTCGTCTGGCTTCTAATACCTTTTAAGAGGACTTGTTCCATTGTTTTTTGAGCGATTGAAGCAAATATATAAGGTCTCACTTTTTTCAACTATATTTTTGAAATTTGGTAGCTCAAAACACCTTTTGTTTCAATGTAAGCATTTAATTAAGTAGTAGTGTCTTGTTGCTTTATTAATCTTACATTTAAAAATACTGTTTATCCAAGGCTCACAATGGTGAGGAACACTGTTTAACTGAACTCCAACTCCTACTTTAAAGTGTGTACACACTTGTGTGTGTGGACAGTGACTCTTGGGGGCCACTTTCAGGGGAGCAGTATATACAATTCTCAGAAGAAAATATCTCTAACCTTGTTTAAGATTCCATCTTTAACCTAAACATTGGTATTTCCTCTAAAGTTAACAGATTTTGAAAATAAATTACAGAAACATATATCAAAGTGATTTGTCACTCACTGTTTGGTTCCAGTCATTGCCCCGTGTAGGGTTGGTGTCCTGTGTTTGTTACCATGACAAAGGACCTCATAGCTCCTCCCTTGTTCCCCTATCCCACAGAAAGTTCATCTTGACTTTAGGCTAATTTCGCCCAGTGAATTAAATTCTTTAGCTCTGGGTTATCTTTTCGAGATGAAGTTGAGTCCTGTGCAAATATTCCACCTAATGTGAACATAGCAGATGAACTTGTGGAGAAGGCAGGAAGGATAATTTCATCTGCTCAGATTGGGACCTTCTTTAGTGCATTCTCAGGTGAAGAACTTGGAGATACAAAGGGACTCTGTTCACTGAGCAAAGAGGGGTCTGACTTTGGGAATAGTCAGGAACTGCACAGCTCCATCCACCAGTTCCTTCATCCTAGGTATCCAGTGTTTCTTATGAAGAACTTTTTTTATTTGTGCTGTTGATTTCTTGGACTCTGAAGATCATCCTGCTGTCTTGACCATCCTGAGTGAATTCCCTCAGCTTGTTTTTTCTCTTCTTTGTTTTGCATAGATCTCCCTCCCCTATTTTTGTTTTTTTTGCCAGGAAGTTTGGCATTTTTTAATCCAGTAACTCTGAGACACAAAAAACCAAAAATAGTGTGACTGAAATAGCCTTAAGCAAAACACCCCCCAGATCCTTTAAAGAGCTGGAAAAAAACGTTCATTTGCATCTTGATTCTTGGGAGGATATAAGTATTAAATCTCTCCTAAAGACAGCCTGGAGAGAGGTGGTATCTCACAGTCCCCTCTGCTCAGCATGACCTTCATCCCTCTGCCCTGCCATAACTGGGTGGTTTCAGACATCCAGCATTGAGTGATAAACCATCTGGTCACCTTTCCTGAGGGGAAATGCTTTGGATAATTAGTCTTTACCCTTTCTAGGCTTCCTTAAGGTTTCTTAAAAGGAATTACTGAAAAATGTTTGTAGAGCAAAAAGGTTCCAGTAGTCCTTTGTCCTTTTAGAATATTCCCTATCTGCTTTCTTCCCTGGGCTTTAAAAATAACACATTAATAGACATTAGAGTAATAATAATAATAATATCATCATCATCACTGACATCCTTACGCAGATGTCAAATACAAGACATTCCGGTGTTTTCTTTCTTTGGCTAGAAAATACTACAGTAGGCTGAAGTGCCCCTATCCAGTCCAAAGCTGTTTCTGGAATAGCTGTGGTGCTCCATTGAGAACAACTGCAATTGAGGCAGTGAGGTGTTTGCACCCTTGTTCTCCTGAAAATCTGAATATAAATCTGAATATAATTTCAACTGAAAATGGCATTCTGACCTCAGCTCAGTAATGTCATGTCAGACCAATGGTGTCAGTACTGAATATTTTCCTGTTAACCTGGTCAATGCTCTTAGGCCTGTGTGAGTCTCCTGTGTGCTGAAATCTAGCTTGTCTATGGGCTCAGCCCTCCTGTAGTTGCCTGGTGAGGTGAGTGATGTCTTGTGTTCCCTTATAGCTTGTGTATGCATTTGTTTTTAGCCCTCATGGTAAGGCACTTGGTGTTCCTTGTCTCTGGAATTAAACTTTATTTCTCCCAGTGAACTCCCTGGTGAAATGATTGCTATCTCTTAGGGGAAGGGAAAGGAATCATTCTGTCCTAGGGATAATGTTAAAAGCCTTTATCCCTTGAACAATAGAAAGGCGGGAACTAAAAATAACAGGCCCTCTCAGTTGTAAAGCCGTTGTGTCCTTTCATTTTGTACTGTGCTAATGAAATCCTCTGCTAGTTGCTGTAGGACCTGCTTGTGTTGCCTTTCCCCCCAGCTGTCCTGCAGCCAGGGCTCCAGCAATCTGCTGCCAAAGTTAGCTTGTGTCTTACTAGTGCTTTAATTAACCAGAGTGTTCAGTTCAGCACTGTAAGAAATAGCAGTGTTTATTCTGGATTCCTGACCTTTTAAATAGTCCTGATTTATGCTCTAGTGCCAGTGCTCTCATGTGTGTGGTGTCAGTGGAACATGGGGTGCAGCAGAGCCACTGCATCCTAGGGTCTTAATTTATGAGAATTGACAGCTGTGGTGGACGCAAAAGACCATTTTTATGTTTCTTGTTGTTTGTTTTTTTTTTTCCCCAAAAAGAAATGTCTTTATACAGTTCAGATGGGACAGTGAACTAGACTGAAACTTACAACTATTTTTGTCAACATCATGGCACCTGTACAAAGCCTCTGGTAACATCACTGCCCTCAAGCAGCATGTATCTCACAGGGCTCTGTGGTACAGCTTCAGGACAGAACTTCAGCTTGGGCTTGTGGCCTCTTTTCTGACCTCTTTCAGTGGTGAAGGAGTTATCTTCCTTCTTTATCTAAAAGATGCGTGCGTGTGTATGTCTGTACACTAAAATAAGCCTTTTTTGTTCCCTGTCTCTTGTTGCAGATGAAGCTGCCAGTGTTATCCAATTTGGTAAATCAGCCAAGCGATCACCTGAGTCCACTCAAATTGGGCAGTATGGAAACGGCTTGAAATCGTAGGTACAACAACAGCCAGCCTCCTGAGGTTGAGGTTATAGTCCAGGTGATCAGTGTACTTTTTGCTCAGAGGTGTATAGCTTTTTTTCCAGGAAAAAAAAAAAAAAGCAGATGAACTCTAAAATCCCCTGATTTGGTAGACAGGAGCTCTGTCAACATCTGCTATAGTTTTCCAGTGGCCAAGAAGGCTTTGTAGGCTGATGACAGTGGTTTGGCACTATGTTTATATAAAGCAAAGGTACAGGTCAGAGCTGGGAAAATAGTGGAAGAGTTGGAAACAAAATGGTAATCTCCCTGTTACAGTCAGGTAGTAAAATTAGAGTAAAATGGTATTGCAGCCTCTCAACAGGAAAGTTGTGTGGTGCAAGGCAGAGGACTTAAAACTTTTCTTTTTGTTCTTAAACCAAACAAATGCAGGGAGAAGGGGAATGATGGAATTCATGAGAGGAGGGTTAGGAGTAAGTGCAGAGGAGCGCAAGTGTGAAGGGAATCCTACCGGTTGGAGTGGATTTGCTAGGAAAGAGGAAGAAGTTTGCTGTGTCTTTGGAAAAGTTACAGGGCTTTGTGTCTTACTTTGGCTGTTCTGCTTTGTGCTCACCTATGTGGCTTGATTATGTGCATCCTAAAGGGAAATCAGTGGGACACTGTAACCTGGGGGGGAAAATCCAGGACTAGGGGCATCTTGAGACACTGTCAGTTCAGCTGCAGTGCAGGACAGATCCCAAATCCTGGTTGTGTGCCTACAGGACAGATCTCTGTCCTTTCTTAACCTTGAGCAAGATGCATACTGTATTATATCTGAGAAATGCTGCCTGAAACCCCAGCATGCGAAAGGTAGGTTCTAATATTGCTGTGCTATGGACTTAAGCCAGTCTGAAGAGAACTGTGCTGACCTAACACTAATACTTCTTTCGATGAGGTGTTCATTGTTATCTGTTAAGGTGTTTTGGATGAGTTTGGTAACAGGCTTACTTGGTAGAGAGGATAGAGAAGGTGCAAAGACACTATTTGGGATAGGAGAATGGGGAGGAAGAGGGGACTGTCCATTTTTGTGACAACAAGCTGCTATGCTGCCTTTGCTGAAGTGTCAGTAAGGCTTTACTTAGGTTAGGAAATTAATTTTCTGTCTCCAGACTGCTGCACTGGATTCCAGGTACAGTGAAATGAGGTATGTGCTTGCTTTCTCACTGGCATTTTTGCTCAGAGGTTTGAAGGTTATTGTCACATCTGACCTCAGTTGTCTTTTAAAATTTTTCTCGCAATTTTTGTCTAAAAATTCTACATAATATGAGTCTACAAAGCTGTGCACCCTTTAATTGTGAGTGGTGTTAAATATTTTGAAACATTGTGAAAATGCCCAGATTGATATGCCTTCTGAAAGGAATGAGATATTTAGAGAGAAACGGTAGTTGCTATTTCAGCCCTTCTGCCTAATCTGGTTTTGGCATCTCATAACTGAACATAATGGGAAGAAAGCTCAGTAATGTGGCTTGCATTCTGAGCAGTGTGGTACATCAGGTGTAAGACACAGTCTGACTTCTGTCTACAGGGGTTCCATGCGGATTGGAAAGGATTTTATCCTGTTCACAAAGAAAGATAACACCATGACTTGCCTCCTTTTGTCACGGACGTTCCATGAGGAAGAAGGCATCGACGAGGTTTGCATGTACTTCTTGTAGTGAACTAGTATAGTGAATGATGCCTCATCTGAACTTGCCAGCTCTCACAGAAGAGTCTGTGTCAGGGCTGGTTGCTGCTCTGGTAGGATCAGTGTATGGTTTCCTTTTGGCTTGTAGGGCTTCTGCAAAGTCAACAAAATTTTTTTCCTTTTGATTTTAATTCTAATTGAGAAGTCTCTCTAGAGTAGAGCAAGTTTGAAGGGCTTGTTTCACTCACATAATGTGTGCTTATGCTAAGTTCAGGACATGCCCAGACATCTTGTGTTTTCCTTTTCCCACAAAATTTGAGTTTGAGATGTATTTAATTTTACTGCTCTGATTTGATTGTGTGTAGAGAATTAAAGGTGTTTGAAGTCACTACCCACGGGTCATTAACTGTTGGTGTGTCTCTGCTTACAGATATTTTTGATTTTTAATAAAAAGTCAGCATTGTTCTACCTATGAAAAACGTGTATATTTTAATAGATAACTCAGGCATTGTTGTTCCAGGCAAAGTTTATAATGAAAAGTTTTAAATTTGCACTAGAGTAGTATCTCAGAAAGCATCTTCCATTATGAGGGAGGAATTGAAGGGACCTGTGCAGAGAAGCTGGGGAGGGGCAGTGCATGCTGGCAGCCAGCCCATGACTGAAGGAGGTTGGGAATGGTAAAGTAATTCTAATTCCCATAGCAGCTCTGGCTACTTTTTTGTCTTGACCGCAGTTCTGGAATGGATTTTGTGTCCTTGATATGCAGCTGCAGTTTATAATTCTCTCTGTATTTTTGCTCTAAATGGCAGAAACCACCTTGCTAGCATCCCTTAAAAACAGTAAAGACTGAGATCAGGATAAATATGAGGATATTTGAGTTCAAGAGTGAAATTAAGGCAGAGTGGTTTTTTTAGTATTACAGGAGTTGCTACATGGGAAGGGGAAAAAAGAGATTGAGTGTGTTGAGTAGCCAGTACCGTACATGTGACTTGGGAACGGTTCATCCTGAGACTGGTATTGGAAGAAGGCAACTCAGAGGCGGGCAAAGAGGTCTATGATCATTTGACAGACATGCAAACTACTGAAAAGCTGGAAAGGACTCTCATGGTGACCTAGGGGGCTGTCAGGAGGGGTAAATCACTGGACCATGACCTGCAGGAGAGGCTGACTGGAGTGGGAGAGCCTGAGTCACTCTAAATATAATGGGATTTGCAGGTCATCGTTCCCCTGCCCACCTGGAAAGCATGGAGCCGTGAACCTGTGACAGACAACATGGAGAAATTTGCTATTGAGACGGAGCTCATTTACAAGTATTCCCCTTTCAAATCAGAACGGGAAGTGATGGACCAGTTCAATAAGATACGTGGTGAGAAAGGTACATGGTGGATGGTGCAGGTCACAGGTGAGGTATTCGGGGTTTGGCTGGGATTCACCTGGTCAACTTGTTACTTGCTCAGGCACCCTGGTGATCATCTTTAACCTCAAACTAATGGATAATGGAGAGCCAGAGCTGGATGTGACTTCTGACCCTCAAGATATTCAGATGGCAGAAACACCCCCAGAGGGAACGTAAGTGTGACTGGTGCAACAGGCCATGATCAAATTTGGTGTAGGGTTTGGCTGTATACTGTGTGCATGGGGTTTTTTTAAGCTTCTCTTTCTGTAGTGAGTTAACGAATTTAGAAGACCTGTAGTATGTTTTTTAGCACTTTCGGGTTCATGTGTGTATGAGCCCATGGGTGTTGTGGCTGAGTTTGGGGTGAATGACTGCACTGGCTGATCTCAGCTTAGCCAAACAGCAAACTCAGTGTCCTTTAGGCACCATGAAAAAAGGTGCCCTGAGCTATGTTGAATTTTCTGTACCTATCCAAGATGTTTTCATCAGAGTGAGAACTGGTTGTGAGTCAGTTTTGCTCCCAAATTGCTGTTCAGTTTTGTGATTTTGTGGCAGAAAAAGAGGTGCTCTGCAGGTCAGCCTCTGTGGGCAGATGGTGTGGGAGGCAGGTGTATCATCACATCTCTCAGGGAGCAGGGGGCACTCCTCCCTGCACAGGGGCAAGAAGGATGTGCTCAGAGGGCAGCTGGAGGAGCTGAGTGCCCTGTTTAGAGAGAGCTGAGTGTTTGCTGAGTTGATCACTTGTAGCCTGAAATTGAAAAACTGATCTGAAATGAGCCAAATGCTCGATTAAATCCCAGAGTTCCATGGGCACACCTAGCAAGCTTTACCTTTTTGATGAGATTACATGCTTCTTCCCTGAATTGCACAGATTTTCCATAGGAAGTTTCAGACCCTGTAAAGCAGCTTTGCATATGTATTAAGAGTGATCATTCTGAGCAAACTCCTTGGGGACCACCGCTACAACCTCCCAGGGATCTCAGCGCCTTTAATGCCTGTTTGTAAGGCAAGTGTGATTGCCACTGATCACTGCCTCTTCCTTCTGATGTTGTGGTACTGTGTGTGTGTATGAGTAGTGCAGGTTGTGTGGCAGCATACTGCTGACTCACTGAAGAGTAAAAATGCTTTGGTTGGTGGGCACACTTTTAGCGTTAAATAATCCAGTTTATAGCTTTGGTCATTATTACCCAGATATATTCAAACTGCCTCTTCAGGTTGCAATTACACGTGTATCAATGTCCTGTAGCAGTAGTTATGATGTACAGCTCAACAGAGAGTCTGGAGAAGACACAGGTAGAAAAAACATAAAGAAAAGTCTTGCTTTTAATGTAGCTTCATGGTATTTAAAATAGAAAGACGTTTTCTTTCACCCGTCTTGTTTTGCTGAGGTTATCTCTTGGGCATCTTCTGAAGTAGATGGCTCTCTTGCAGCAAACCGGAGCGCCGCTCCTTCCGTGCCTATGCTGCTGTGCTTTATATCGATCCTAGGATGAGGATCTTCATCAACGGACACAAAGTACAAACCAAAAGACTCTCATGCTGCCTCTACAAGCCAAGGTAAGTGTTGGATCCAAAATCTGTGGATGGGTGGGACCATTTGGAGTTAGAGAAAAGGTGTAGTGGCTTGCTCTCCAGGTGTATCCTGCATAATTCCATTCCTAACTCTCACCCTAAAGCCACAGAATCAGACCATAAGAGAATGGCATGTGCTGTTGACATCATGGGAAGAGAGATATGTAGTGGAAAATCTAATGCCTTTGAAAATTATATGAGTCATTGGAGCAATTTGGTTCCCTTTCAGAGCAAACAAAGTAATTAAGATCCTGATTGTATGAAATGTCGTATTCACACAGAACTGTTGGGTAACTGTTGTTTTTCTGAGCAGAAGAAGGAAATACATATGGTAGGTGTTATGATTATTCCCAAAAAGAAACTAGACCAAGCACTTTGAAACAGTTGTTTTTATATGTAGCTAATCTAGGTTTGAATAAAGATGGAGAAAAAGCTTTCCCTATGTTCCTTTTAAATTTCCTTAAACAAAAAATGTGTCAGTGATCTGGGGTGTGCTGTCAGTTGCTGAACAGAGACTGGAAAAGGTTACTGAGATGGAAGGGGAAAGGGAAACCTGTACTTAAGTCTACTTGAGGCATACTCTCTGGAAGCACACAATCTGCATTCTAGATATCCTGGCATAATTTATTTTAATAAAATAGTAGTAATTTTATAGACTATTTGTGGATTTTTTAGTACAGCACTTTGGGCTCACTCTCAGCCTACCAGGTGCTGTTAGCAACCACAGGCCAGTGTCATGCCAGTGACAGTGCCTGAAGAGCCTGCCTGTGTTTTAACTTAGGCTTCCTCAGCTCCTTATGTGAGACTGTGTGAAATGGCATCAGAAACCTGATCAAAATAAAAGTATGTTCACCCACTGCTCATGCTGGTCAGGCCAGTTGTTACTTGCCACTGTAAATCCTGATTTACTGGGTAGAGAATCTCTGAATTTCCAGACTTTTGACTGTGTTTTACCTACATGTGAGGGCCTTGTGCTGCTTTCTCTTGTGCTGCAGTCTATCAAAAGTACCAGGGAGAGAAACCAGAGGAGGACACAGGTTTTTATCTCATCAGAGACAAGCTTCTTGCAAGACTCATAGACAGGATGTCATCACTGTGGGTGATGCTGCCAGCGTCATGACAATATTAAGTGTCTCAGGTCTCCCCAGATGTTCATCTTCTTCTGGGTCTTCTTTTTCTCAGGGTCGGTAGTCTATTCTAAGGAGCCCCAAGCTGATGAATTAGGGCTGGTGGCAGGTGTATCTCACATATCTGCTTGTGCCACATCTGAGCAGACTCCTGTATGTCTGCTTATGGTGATAGGCCAGTACAAATTCCCGACACTATAGAGACATTTACATTCAAAATCCCCATTCCTGCAGCAGAGCAGTAAAGACTCTGCAATGCCTTCCTGTAGAGCACAGTGTAAATCTTCTCAAACTTGTGGCAATTATTGTGACTGTACTAGGCCTCTCTGGAGTGTGTCCAGACTGCTCCCTTCTGGCTGGACTTCCCGATGCCAGCTTTGGGCTCCAGAAGCTGCCTGGCCATCAGGACAAGCCATCAAAGCCTTCACTGTGAATTCTGAGAGCCAGCACAGCTCTTGGGGTAGATGCCACACCGTGTCCTGGGCAGATTGAGGAAGGTCAGTCTTTTTCCTGAGGAGAGCTGAAATCTGCCCTGGGTGGCTCTTGCCCAGGTGAATACCAGTAAATCAGTCCATTCTGAAAGTAAAGTTACTATGCTTTTACTGCCATAGGTTTGGGGTTTTTTTACATTTTTCTCCCTGAATCTGCTAAAAAGGATTGTTTATGCCTTGGCTTTCCCTTTATAGCTGGAGCCAGAGCTCCCCATCCCCATTTATCTACGAGGCTTTGGGTGCTCTTGCAGGTTAATACTGGGTTAATCCCTTGCACTTGTACAGGCACTGCTTTGTGTGTGAGTGCACAGGGGAAGGGACCTCCATTATGGTGCTCTTTTGGGGTCAGCTGATGCAGCAGTGATGCTCAGCTCTTTAGCATGGGTGTGTTTCTGGCCCAGTAGCCTCAGCCAGGTAAGTGTTGAATCTTTCTGGTCAAGCAAAGGGATGGGGAACAAGAAAGTGGAGGTGCTGCTGCCTGAGTAGCTAGTGTGCCTGTGTGGGACACCTGAAGGGCTCTTTTCTTTAAGAGGGGGATCCCTCCTGCTGTCAGTCAGGTTGCCTTCATCTCTGAAGTAAAAGCCTGTACAGCGGCTTGTCTGGAGGTTCCAGTGTTGGTGTTAGTGAGCAATGAATGGAAATCCATTGTGGATTTAGGGTGTGTAAGTGCCTTTACTGAAAAAAAGGTTTTGCAATTCTTGCACTGCTTTTCAGGAATAACAGAATGTGTCCAGAACAGGACACTTGTTTTCTGTTTGTCACCACCCATGTTTCAGTGAGAGAGGCTTCTCACCTTTCTGGAGCTGAGAACATCCTGGTGGCAGGGTTGGGCTGGTTTTATGCAGATCCTTCACCTGCATTTGCCATAGTGTTACCACATTCCCAGCTTCCCTGGGAATGACCTGTGACTCCTGAAAGATGACTTCCATCCCTTCCCTTCCCCAGTACCTGTTAGAGCTTGTTTAGCCATGTGGGCTGTGCAGGTGGAAATAGCCAGGCCACATGCAAGGCATGTGCCTCCACAAGGACACTCCGAGGCAGTTGGAATGAGTGTCTTGAAGCTGGTGATGGCTCACAGTGCTGTCATCTGGGACACCCCACAGTTGCTTTCAGTGTTCCCTACAGCAAAGGAGTGCTGTTCCTACAGCCCCACCAAGTGCTGCCTTTCCCTCTGAGCTGGGCATGGGGGGATAATTCAGGTTCACTCTGCTTCTCTGTCTTCTTTTTTCCCCCTTAGAAGTCAGGCAGATGTGGGTGAAGTAATGTAGTTATGCCAACAAGTTGAAAGCAACCTGGCTTTCAGAGTGTGCTGTCTCCTGGTCCCAGACAGCTTTCATCAATTTGGAGATGGCACCAAGAAAATCCTGACTCTAGCTCCTGATGTGATGAAATCACCAACTGTGATTTCTGGAAATCTTAGCACTTGCCTGCTTTTTCCCCAGGAGGAAATCCTTTTAAATAGCAGAAAATCAGTTTAGCAAAATGTATTTCAGGGAACTGTGCTTGTGGTATGAATTTTCTAGATTTGGGAGCAAGGGATTCCTGTTAGTGAGACTACTTCTGATGTCATTACCAACATCCATGTGTGCTCACCCACAGGAACAAACCTAAACAAAACTTTTCATCAGTACAAAGTTGTTTCTCACAAATCCTGACAGTTTTTCTGCCATTTGGGAGGATTTTTGTCTCTCATTAAGATCTAAGTGTGACTGCAGTCATTTGATCAGTCAAGTGTTACATCCCTATGTGTTTTTGCCTCTCTGTAAAAGCATCATTTCTAGTGTCCTTTGCTTTAGCTAAATGCTGGAAAAGTTTATACCATCCATTTGGGATGTGATTTTTCTGTTGATATAGCCAGAACTTCGTGTCTTAAGGTGATTTGAGTTCCTGCAGGCTCTGCTTGTCCTAGGTGTCATCTTTCCTCATGACATGCTTGGAGGTGATACACATTCGTGAGCTTCTGCTTCACACACACATCTCTCACTGTACAGCAGTCAGTGAATCTGTATTTGGCATGTTGGAATACAGGGAAGGTGAAACAAGTTGCTCCATCTCCATCACAGTTTACAAGGTTGTGAGTCAGATGTGAAGCACACAGAAATGTCCTGAAACTTGAAGTTCTGGTTAAATTGTTGCTCTGCTTTGAGCTAGCCCTGTGTGAGATGGACTTGTCAGACTGCACCTGTGGACAGCTGTTCACAGGGAAGGTTATTTAGCTGTGGTGGGAGGGTTTTGAGAAGCTTTCCATGTATATTCAGTCCTCCTTTCTACTTCTGAAGAAATTATTTCTCTAAGTCTTGAGATTTCCTCCAAGAATATGGAAATATTTCACCCCCACTGGTTAATGCAGAAGAAGAGAGGATATTGTGGTTGTAGCTACTACTAAAACATCTCTGACTTAAAAAGATTTTGCCTAGCTTAATCCAAAAATGTCCAGTTCATGATATGTAAACCTCCTCCATTTATTGAATCTGTTGGAAGGAATAGTGGGGACCTTGTTCTCATGGGCAATGATGAAATCTTGGTTTGACCTTACTGCTGAGTTTGCTGATTAATAAATTTTGATCATCACAGGATGTATAAATACACTTCAAACCGTTTCAAGACCCGTGCAGAGCAAGAGGTAAAGAAAGCAGAGCACATGGCGAGGATAGGTGAGTCCTCAGGGTATGCATGAGATGCCATCATTCAGATGTTGCTAAGGGGAGGGCCAAACCCTTAATTGGTGTGACCTGGGGTTGCTTGCCTCTGGGATCATTGGGATTGCTCAGGAACTAAATTATTGCAGTGACTACAGATGACACAGACTTACATTCATGCAATGGAAGGAGTGTACATTGTTCCCAGACACAATTTCATCTGAATAGCGGATGTACAGGATAACCCTTGGAGTCCCAGGGGTTTGCCTCAACTCCAGCAGAAGCCTGGCTGAGCCCTGTCATCCTGCAGTTCTTCTCTCACCTTTCTCTCATTAGCTTTTGGTTCTGTTTTAATTCTGTGCCTTTCCTGTTAAGGCAGCTAAAAAAGTAAATTTTTATTCTGTCACTTAATGTGAAGGGATTGGTCTGGGTGTTCAAGGGAGCCCTGGTTTATGTTTTAACCAACCTTTTGCCCATCTAATCTTCCTTTCCTGTTAAGTCCTGTAATCCTCAGGGAAAACTCAGTATGTCATTATTGGATATTCAGCATATAGAAATCACACAAACATATAAATATAACATTAAACTGTATTATAACTGCATAAAATCTCCAGAAATTTAACACACAAAGCAGCATCCCTCCCTGACCTTCCCTAAAAATGTTGTAGTGAAGAAGAATCTTGGAAGTTGTAAATTATCTATAAGTGACCTGTATCTTCTGGTAGGTTTCATAAATCAACTGCCTAAATCACTTGGAGGCACGTGTCCTCTGCCCCTGTGTCAGAGCTGCTTTAGGCACGTCTGTGTGTGGCTGCAGGTCAGAAACACAAGGGATGGTGCCACATTCAGCCTGTGCAGCGTCACAGAGGGCAGTGTGACTATGACCCTGGCCCAAGGCAAAGCAGCAGAGTGATATAGTGTGAATTGCCATGTTTCCTGTTCCTCCTTTAGGAAGTACAGCCTGGCAAGATAGACTTGATAAGATGAAGCTTAAGCAGATTTTATTGTGTGCCTCAATCCTCATAATTTAAATTATTTTTAGACTGAGTCCTATAGTCAGGACAGGTCTTGAGCACACACTCCCATTGCTTTTCAAGAAGATGCAAAGAGCAGGGTTTAGAGAGACTTCTTTGAAGCAGTCTGTGAGGTTTTCACGACACTTAAAAGTGGAGTTCAGCATCTGGCACTGAAAAATGGTGCCCACTGGTGTCCCAGTGCTGAGAACAGGGCCCATTGGCACTGAAATGTCACACATTTCCATCACCAAACCAGCCTGGTGCCTTAGGGTGTGCAGGGATCACTGAACCTGCAGGGTGTCCAGGTGGCCAAGAAGGCCAATGGCATCCTGGCCTGTGCTAGAAGTAGTGTGACCAGTAGGACCAGGGAAGTGATTCTTCCCCCCTGCCTGGTACTCAGCACTGTTGAGGCCACACCTCAAATACTGTGCCAAGTTCTGGGCACCTAATTTCAAGAAGGACATTGAGGTATTAGAGTGAGTTCAGAGAATGGCAGTGGAGCTGGTGAAGGGTCTGGAGTGCATGTTCTGTGAGGAGAGCTGGGGTGGTTTAGCTTAGAGAGGAGGCTCAGGTAAACTACTTGAAAGGAGGCAGTAGCCAGGTGGGGGTAGGTCTCTGCTCCCAGGCAACTAGTCACAGTACAGGAGGACATAGTCTGAAGATGCACCAGAATAGGTTTAAGTTGGACATTAGGATTAATTTCTTCACAGAAGGGGTCATTAGAAATTGGAATAGACTGTCCAGGGAGGTGGTGGAGTCCCTGGAGGTGTTTAAGTAAGGACTGGATGTGGTACTCAGTGCTGTGGTCTGGTTGACGTGGTGCTGGTCACAGGTTGGACTCCATGATCTCAGAGATCTTTTCCAACCTAATTGATTCTGTGATTCTGTGACTGGCCCAGTGCTTCTGGTGTGCAGGGATCACCAAACCAACCCAGTGCTTCATGGAGTGCAGAGATCACTGATCTGGCCTGGTGCCTCTGGGGGAAAGAGGGTGCTGAGCAAAGGGCTTAGGTGTCTGTGGTGAAAACTCCCAGCTGACCTCAGACTGTTACGGCAATATTGGGTCACATGGAGCCTCCAGGACTCGGGGCATTATCCTCAGGGGCATACATCTCATTGGTTTGCTTGTAGGAAAATAGATTTAATCTGTAGCACCAAGCTTTCTTGTTCTCCTGCTGGTAGAAAAAGTTAATTTTTCATGATCTTCAGTACTCTAGAGGGATCCTCATCCAGGAATGATTTGCAGTTTGCTTTTATAAACCCAAGAATACATTGTGGAGTTGGTGGGGCTCAGCTGAGAAAACAGCAGTTCCAGAATGCTAGAGATGCCTGCCTGCAAGGAGTGTGTTGGAATCAGTCAGACTGAAAGACTGCTGAGTCCCTGGAAGTAGGTTATGAGCTTGTGGAATCAAAACAGGATAACAAAAAAATAGCTGGAGGGGGAAATGTATGAGCAGCAGTGACTATTGGTGACATGGCTTTGGCATACCTAAAAAGAGCCATAGCTCAGGAGTGAAGATGTACATATATTTAAGATGAGGAACGGCCTCTTTTCATTCCCCAGGAACTAACTTCCTGCCTCATGCAATAAGCTGTAGTGTCCAGATCCCTAAGTGAGTGGGTGGACCTAAGAAAAAAATTCTATTCCTGGGCAAGGTGGCTGTGAAAGACCATCACCTGCTCTCTGTGTTCTTCTGAACCGAGACTGAGTACTGCACTGAGGCACCTTGGTATTGCCATTGCCTGGCTTTTGGAAATCCCCTTCCAAAGTTTGGAAAGCTTACAGATGGAAGAGGTGAGGAGTCATGTAGGTGTCGAGTACTGTAAGCTAACAGCTCCGTGCTGCTTTAGGTATTATTCCAGATTATTTTGGTGTGTTCAGTGATCTGCTTGGCAGTGTCATGGGTACACCGTGCCTGGGAGCGTTCCCTGAGAGGATGTGTATATGGGTTCCAGCTGCTGCGTGCTCACTGTCCTGCATAGGACATGCATCTTTACGCCTTGGGGCCTCAGCCCTGTAACAGTATCGGTCCCTGTCAGCTGTCTCAGTTGTCACTGTGTTAGTGGAGCAGGTTTGACCTGTGCCCTTCTGGGTTACCACTGTGTTCTTTCCACTAGCCACAAATATATTTAGCCCACCAGCAACTTCCCTACAAGCTCTGGTTGAAGTGGACCAAGTGCTTTAAGCAGCCTCCAGCTTCGTGTTGATTTGATTTAGGCAGGCTGTCTCTTAATGATGGTTAATCACACAGCACAGTCCTTGGTAAGCAGTTGTGAGCCCTAGAGCGTGCTGCTGTGGGAATGAGGTGAACAAAACTCCAGTAGGACACTGTGTAAAAAGGAAAAGGGATTTCTGTTGTAGTAGTCTAAGTGAACTGACTGGCTACAGTCTGGTTTCCTTCTGGCTGACAACTGAGTGCTGCTTTTTGGAGAGATGTTGGTAATCCCTAGGAGCCAATTGCTAGCCTGTCATCTTGCTTACCTCGTCCTATGTAAATCGTAGGCAAGGTCACTCTTCCACTGATGTGTTTCCTTGTTTTGGGTGTCTCACAGCCACAGTTTTATCTCCCTGTGAGGAGAGCAGGGAGGGAGATGGCTTTTGGATGTGCTGTAACCATGGCCTGTGCCTCTAGGTTTGGGGTTGCAGGCCTTGTTTGCCTGGTGAGCTACACCATCCCTCAGCGTGTACCTGTTGTATTGCCGAATTACAGACTCACAGGATGATTTTGATTGGAAGGGACTTAAAAGCTCATTTTGTCTGAAGTCGCCCTGGAGCCTTCTCCAGGCTGAACACCCCCAGCTCTCCCAGCCTGTCTCCAGAGCAGAGGAACTCCAGCCTTTGGAGCACCTCTGTGGCCTCCTCTGGGCTCACTCCAGCAGCTCCAGGTTCTTCCTGTGCAAGTCCCCAGGGCTAGAGGCAGCTCTGCAGGTGGGGCATCGCCTGGGTGGGGCAGAGGGACAGAATTCCCCCCTCTCCTGCTGCCCACGATATGGGATATGAGGCCCAGGGTATGGGGAGTTTCTGGGGGCCAGTGTAAATAGCTGAGGCACTGCCAGCTCTCATCCACCAGCACCCCCAAGTCCTACTCGGGCCTGCTCTCAGTCGATTCTCCTTGCGGAAAATGAGTCTTAAGTAATACAAGAGTGGTGTGTGCCTATCATCCTGTTTATACAGGAGAGAGGCAAAAACAGGAGTTGTTTTATGTAGTAAGTTTCTTGCATGCAAGGGTCACGCACAGGGTAGGTTTTCCAAATGCTGGGTCCTATTTAATGTGTAGCACAGATTTGTCTTTCTCCAGGCAAAATTTAGCAATTATCAAAGATAAAAGCATTTCTGAGAGTAGTCCTTTCCCTTTATCTCTGCAAGAAAATGACCTCTTTGGAACTCCTTTTCAAGCCTGAACTTAGTCCTGGTGTTGTGAGAACCTTTCTCTGAATCACATTACCAGGCAGAGCAGGCAAGGCCACAGGCATCCTTATGCTTTCCAGTTCCTTGTTGACTTCCTCCTGGATCTTTCCTTCAACAGTGTTTTTGCACCTGCTATTGTCCCAGTGTTGACTGTGGCCTCTGAGCATGTTTAAGATGCTGTCAGTGGGGCCCTCTCATGTAAAGTTTGATTTTTGTATGTTTTTGTGTTCCCTTTGTACCGTTGTACACAACAGTGCAACAAAGGCTCTCTGGAATTGCTCTCCTTGGGTGAATGCCTGATGATGTCTGTTCCAAATAGCTGACATCATCCTTGTCCCTGTATGTTTCAGCGGAAGAGAAGGCTCGTGAGGCAGAGAGCAAAGCCCGTGCGCTTGAGCTACGCCTCGGAGGGGATCTCGCGCGGGAGTCCAGGGTGAGCCTTGTGCTTTTGGCAGCATGTCGTGTTTTGGGCACCAAGGGAGGGTTTGGTGCACTGGTGGTGGAGTGATGCTGACTGGGCAGCACCCCACAGCAGCATGCCCAGAGTGGTGGTTAAGCAGGTCATGGCTCCAGTCACCGGTGAACTTCCAGCAGCATTTAAGGCATCTCCATGGCCTCATCACCACTGGATGTGCTTCACCATCTTCACAAGGTGTCTAGACCAAGTGAGAAGTGTTCTGGCATTCCCCTGCCTACACCCCTGATATGTCCTGCGTGGGAAGGTGACCTCCAGACTCCAGGTGCTGTTTGCTGACAGCATGTGTGGAAGTGACCTGTGAAACAGGACTAGAACTATGGGTTTTTTGGCTATTCCCTATTGCCTGTGCAGCTGATTCTGAGGCATTTGGGCAGGGGCTTTTGGAGAGGGGCTCTTTGCTTCCTTTCAGTGGGACTATGGCTTTGAGAGGGGCAAGGCTGAGCCCTGGTGCCAAGCATTGGGAGGAGAGTTGGCAGGGATACCAGGAAGGTCAACACCATTTTAAAAATCACTGAGCTTCCTATTGGTATGTGATGGAAACAACAGTATCCAAGTACCCTGGATGTTTTCTTTGCTCCATTGCCAGTGGTTTCAATGTCCTTGATCCTTTTTTTACACGTAGACATTTTCCTCCAAGCAACTGTGTAGCTGCTTAAACAACCTAGCATATATGTGCCCTACATGTAGAGTCACACTGGTTGTCACTGTCTACCGACGATGACTTCTTTACATTTAAAACATTTCTCAGGTCTTCCTGAAAGAGCAGGAAATCATAAATTGAGTAAATTTTATTAATTTCTCAGCTTGATTGTGCAATGTCTGTTTTCAGGTGACACTGCGTCAGGTCCAGAACTCAGCCATCACCATGCGGCGGGAGGCTGATGTCAAGAAAAGGATTAAGGATGCAAAGCAGCGGTGAGTGCAGGGGCTTCCAAACTCTGGAATTCCTAGGCTGTTTGCTCCAGGTGCTAATATATCTCTCCTGCTTTGCATGTGTGTTTGATTCAGCTCAAAGCTTTAATATCCACGGGCATCTTACATGCCTGGGCTGAGCAGCTGGGGCACTGTTCTAGGTCTCTGGGTTGGGTTGTTTGCTGTAGATGTTTTCACATCAGTTTTTTTCACTCTTTTGCTTTTTCACCTGCAGATAAGATTTAGGCTGATGGACAAATGTTCACAAGTTACAGTGAAACAGCTTTAGGAATTTTAGGGATGTTTTCTAAAAACAGGCTGTTTTCAGTATAGTTTTGGTGGTCAGTGCTGTGAAATTCCAAGGCATTCTTCTAGCTTATCTCTGGTAGCAATTAACTTTGGTTTTTGATGTACTCAGAGGAATATTTCACTCTTCATATACACTTGTTTTGCATTTCTCAAATGAAGTGGTAACCAGAAACAAATGCTCTTAAAACAAATGCTGCGTCTGAGGAAGTTGGGGATTTGGATACAACACGTCTCCATTCTCACCTATCTGTGTGCATGCTCATTTACATGGCTTCCTAGGTCAGAACTATCCCAGACTTGTTGCCTGAGATAGATCTAATGCATCTTGAGATGCTAAAAAGAAATAAATAAATACAGCTTTAATTTAAAAGCGCTAGAGCTATGATCTGAATGATACAGAAGCTTGTGAGAGAAGCTGTTTCATTCAGCTTCCACATATTTCTCCATCTACACCTTGTCCTTTAATTCTTGAGTTTGGTGACATTGTGTGCAATGAAAAATTTTGTGAATAGTCTTGTGCCCTTCATGTCCATTGGCAAAATACTTCTTCCTGTTAATAAGCTGATCAGCAAAAAAAACGCTCTGAGCTGGAACATGGCTTTCCCTGCATTCATCACTGGTGATCAGAAACAGTTCAGAGGATCGTGCTTTTCCACAACATTTTACTTAATTCAGAAAACAGAAAGAAACCCATGAAATATGAGTATAATAGGATAGCTTCTGTAGTAACCAATCCCTGTTGATTTTTGGGAAATTCTTGAGTTACAGAGGATGTCCTAGGACAGTTTGCTACTGTTTCTCTGATGCTGGGTGCATCAATGAAAGAAATGCTTTCTGTTTTCCAAAGGCTGTGTAAGATTAGGTTGTATCTGAATCCAGATAATAGGACAGGTACTAAATTCCTAGTGATGAAATCCCTGGCTTTTGACCCATCACTTCATTTTCCATGGTTTGGATGATAATTTTATTTCCTGTCCTCTCTGAAAAAAATGAGGAGATGCCCTTCCTGTTTTGTAGGTGAGTACATGCTATTACATGTAAGGCTCTACATTATTTTCCAGAAGTTAGAAAAAGAAAATTAGTCCCTGAGGTGGATGCTTTGCCACACTTGCTCATGCTCTTGAGTCACAGCTGTCTGCCTTGGTGAGCTGAGACCAAAGGGTCACATTCCAGCCCAGCAGCTGGCAGCAGTCAAAACCCCTCTTGGCAAAGGTTTAGATTTAAAATAGCCGAAAGCTGCTATTTCAGGTGTTTTCCTAGGAATGTACTGCAGTTACCTGTTTTAAATAAAGGTGTGCCACAGGGTACCATTGCCTCTGTGTGGGGGACCTTAAACAAAAAATGAATATGATTTTAATTTATTTTTGGAATTTATTTTGCAATGTTTCACCATTAAGACAGATCTCATGTCTGCAGGTTATCATTAAGTAGGGTTCATGTGTGCATGGCTCAGGTCTTCCTAATATCTGGTATCAGTAGAAAGTCAACAGAACATTTTAAAGAATTCCACTATCTTCAGCTAACCATTTAAGCAGAAGTCAAATTCCTCATTAATTGCACATAAGTGCAAAGGACTTGATGGGGGCAGGTGGGGAATATAAAGGAGGTAAAAACTGGGAGGGGTGGGCAGGACCATGGTATAGGCTCTACCTTGCAGTAGCTACTGGTTTGTACCTCACATTTGAGGATACCTTCATCTTGAAGCTGAGGATCCTTCTTAGGAAAAATCTTCAGGGATATTAGGGAAGCTGTGGAACCTGATTAATTTAGTGTGTTGAAGAGCAGGACTTCTGTTTGTGAGACACAGGGATTTTGTTGTATTTATAGCACAAAGAGATCAGAATCTCGAGGCTTTTGCCTTAATGGACATAGAATTCCTGGTAACCAAAGATTCAGATTCAGAAATCTCTATGGGCTCACAAACTTGAGGGCAACTTTTCTTGGAATCATCTACTGCATAGCTAAGGGAGAAATCATGCAAATTGATATCCTGACATTCCAGGAAAAAAAAGCTCTTCTTGGTCTGTCTGTTGTATCCTCCAGCTTTCCAAATTAAGGAGCAGCCTTCTGAAACTTGGAATTAGGAGAACTTTCTGGAATCGTAATATCATGACTGTAGTTTTTTGTATTAAAATCTGAATTTCCATGCTTTTATCTAGATACAGGTCTGTAGCTGGAAAATACAAACCCAAATAGCATGGGAAAGAACCAGTCTGGATGCAACAGCACTGTTGTAAAACTAGTTCATTGAATAAAAACATCTGAAATAAAAACCTGAATCTGTTCTGAAAGAGAAACCATATTCAAATGAAAAATTAAGTTATCTGTCCAGCTGGAATTAGTATCTATATTACAAGGTTTTTGCATTTTGTTCATATTCGGTTGTAATGTCTTTTCAACAAATGTTTTGTATTTTTCAGAAGTAGCAGATTACAGGATTATTTTAATGCTCAAGGATGCTGGATTTCCATACCCTCTCTCTAACACCAGCAAATAATATGCTTTATTTTCAGCATCTCTTGAGGCTCTGTTTCATCCCCTATAGGGCGCTGAAGGAACCCAAAGAGCTGAATTTTATCTTTGGGGTGAACATTGAGCAGCGTGACCTGGATGGCATGTTCATATATAACTGCAGTCGGTTGATCAAGATGTACGAGAAGGTGGGCCCACAGCTGGAGGGTGGCATGTGAGTCCTGCAGATTTTTCTGCAATCTTTTTGCTTAAGCCTGGCACATTTCTGTATCTGACTTAGGCTGTGCAATAGCCGTGTTCTACATTAATCATTCTTCATGAGCCTGAGGCTTGCTCATTTTGTCAGCCTTTAATTTGCATTCTGACAAATAATTTATATTTAATACTACCAAATATTTCCCTGGTTTCTTGATAGAGAGTTCTCTACACAAATTTTAGTCATCTCTGCAGTAGTATGAGGTGCTTGGCACTTCATGCTGATGAGTGCTGATAGTAGTAGTGCCTCATTCTAGAGACTGGCAAAATAGATCTTGACAGCAAATACAAATATTTGAGCCCATCTTATATTTTGCATGACGGTTCAGGTTGCCAACCTGTCAGTTTAATGTTTGTGACTCTGTGTCCCTCTTCCAGGGCATGTGGAGGAGTGGTAGGTGTGGTGGATGTGCCCTATTTGGTTCTGGAGCCAACCCACAATAAACAAGACTTTGCTGATGCCAAGGAGTATCGACATTTGCTGAAGGCCATGGGAGAGCATTTGGCTCAGTATTGGAAGGATGTTGCAATAGGTAATAAAGGTTCACGATTACCAGGGTCTGGAAGGAGAAATTTGGGTGGCTGGAGGACAGCCATGAGCGCAGATAGTGATTTTGTGGTAATGGCTCCATATTGAGCAGAATGTGGTTATGTTTTCCAGCCCAGAGAGGTATCATCAAGTTCTGGGATGAATTTGGTTATTTATCAGCAAACTGGAACCAGCCGCCATCTAGTGAACTGCGCTACAAGCGCAGGAGAGCCATGGAGATCCCCACCACGATTCAGTGCGGTGCGTCTGATCCAGCTGCTTCTCCTTGGGGAAGGGGGGGACACTCCTGCCTGCAGCTGAGTACAATTAAATGGATAGGAGATTTTGAGTGGTCTATCATTATCCCTTCCTAGAGCCTGGCTCCTCTGCAGCCTGCCTTTGTCTACAGTGGTACTCTGTGACACCCTGGCCAGTAGCACTGTTGAAAGCAGGCTTAAAAATGTCATATGAATTTGAACTCACCAAAGGCACCCATCCCAGCATCAGAATAAGATCTGAAACATTCTCAAGGCAATGGAAAGTGGCCAAGTAATTTGTACCCTGATGCACTGGCCTGCACTGTGTGTCAGCACAGAGGGAACCTTTTACAGTTACCTTGAAATTTAATACGAGTTTTCTTCTGTGCACCTCTAAACAGCTCTGGCTAAGCCCTTGTTAGGGTTATGAGAAGCTCAACAGCATCACTTTGTCACCTGGTAGAGGGACACCACACCCCTTATTTTCTCCTCGGGACTTGAGGATGTGGTTGTAGGAAGGAATGTAAGGCCATTCTTGTGGAATTATTTGTTAGGCTCTTCTGTCTTGACAGTTGTCTCAGTCTTTTCAAGGTTGCTTTGAAGGAGGAGGGGCTTTACTCTCCTTCTTCTTGTTTTCCCTTGCTGGTATCCTTCCAGAGCCTGATTTAAGGACGTTTAGATTTTCTTGGCAGATCTTGATTTTTTGAAGCTGTTGGTTTCCTGGTTCCAGAGCAACACTCTGGAAGACAAATTTGTGTTCCTGGTTCATCAAAAATTTAATAGTTTTTGGGTTTTTTTTTTATTTGTTTGGGTTTTTGTTTTGTTTTTTTTTGTTTTCTGTTTTAGGGGATAGGTCTCTGATTTCTGTTTCTTTGGTATCATTAATAGACAGCCTGACTGCTGGGCTGAGCTGTGATGTCAGGACTGGCTGTTCAATTCAGTTTGTATGTGTCATTGTTGCAGCAGGAGTTTGAGTTCCTCTGGTGTTGGTTGATGCCAGGTTTCACTGCATTCTTGTTAGGGTTGTCTTTGAAGGATTCATTCAAGCGTTTGTGAGGATGAAGAATTGACTCAATATATTCTGTGACAGTCTCACTTGTTTTTTTGGCCACTAGTCTTGCTGTTGTTGGATACATTTTGGTGTGGTCTTTGGGCATTGAATGGGCTATGGGAAAAAATGATGTGTCTCAGGCTGTGTGTTTCTGACTTGCAAAGCATCTTTCTGACAGATGTCTGTCTGAAGTGGCGGACTCTCCCATTCCAGCTGAGCTCAGTGGAGAAGAACTACCCTGACAGCTGGGTGTGCTCCATGAACCCTGATCCTGAGCAAGACAGGTAAGAATCAGTTAATATTAAAACTTTTCTGCACATTTGGAACTTCTTTCTGGTCGTCTGTTCTTTGAAAACAGTTGGAGGGATTCTGTACCTTTAAATTGTGCTCACAGTCTGCGAAAAGGCAGCAATGGCAAGCTTAGAGGGAGCTGAACGCTGGGTGGGCATTTGCAATGTGCAAATTGCAGAGGACATACTCAGCAAGTGATAGGTGACACCAAACTGGGAGAAGCAGCTGACAAACCAGGGAGTTACAGATCCATCCAGAGGCACCTGCAGGTTGGAGAAATTGGCCGACCGAAACGTCCTGACATTTATCCAGGAGAATGTAAAGCCCTGTCCTTGGGGAGGACAGCTGCAGCACTGGTGTATGCTGTCCACCCCAGAGCTGAGAAGGCTCAGGGGGTTCTTATCAATATATACAAATATCTAAAGGCAAGCTGCAAAGAGGACAGAGCCTGGCTCTTCCCACTAGTGTCCTGTGGCAGTACCGGACACCATGGGCAACTGGAATGTTGGAGGGTCCCTCTGCACATCAGAAACACTTTTTTCACTGCGAGGATGACCAAATCCTGGCCCAGGTTGCTCAGGGATATTGTGCAGTCTCCATCCTTGAAGATTTTCCAGGACATGGTCCTGGGCTTCTGGTGTTGGGTGGCCCTGCCTGAGCAGGGTGGAACCAGAGGGACCTCAGAGCTGCCTCTAGCCTATCAACCAGTGATATGGTGAAATTTGGATCCTTGGTGGTTTTTCTGCACTGACACTGGAAATTGCAGGTTTAGATTCTATTAATTTTACCATGGGCAGAATAGATGGCAGTTGAAGAACTGTCATGGTGCAGGCTGGGAGTTAGGTGAGTTCAGAGGGGCTTTGCTGTTATCTTTATTGCTCCTACTGCTCCCACCCATCAGACACCGAACTGCAGCAAGTCCACTTGGTTAGAGTGAATTCAGGAGGGACATTTTGCATGCTTGAGGGAGCAGCACAATGATTCACTTTCCAGTGATGTATGTCACAGTTACAAAATGTAGGTATAATCTAGTAATTCATTTCAGTGAAGAAAATGGTTGCTCTACACTGCTTCTCTGTGGAGAGCAACGCTGCTAGATGCCAGTTCTTGTCTGTATTGTGCAAGGAAGGGAAGCTGCTCCAGTGTAACTCAGGTCCCTTGGCTTAGGGCTTAAAGACAAAGGGGTTGAATCCAGGGAGTAACTTTTGATTGGAATAAAAAAATTAACATCTGTGGCTGAAACTTTTACAGAATATTGATGCTATTTCCAAGTATTGATTTTCTGTCTTCTTTCCTTTGGTACTTCCCAGTGGAAGAATAGCTATGCTAACTTCCCTGTTTGCTCCATGTGTATGTAGAGCTCCTGCTGTAAGAGCTCTGAGGAGTGTGGCAGTGCTGAGGATGTTCCTGGACAAAATGCTGGGGCAGGACTGAGCCTGAAATTTAAGAAGGGGCTGCCACATCCCCAGCCCTTCAGGTGGAAGCAGTAGCGAGGCTCGGAAGATGTTGCTTGTAGACGCATACAAACACAGACAGACCATGTGTGTACACACATCCAGCCCCACAGGTAGCACAGGTGGGCACGTGCAGCACTCACACAGACCGCACCAGCAGCTTCATCCTTTTTCCTCTTGGCTCGTCAGGATGAAGGACAACTAGTGGAAATACTCATGTCCATACCTGGCCTTCAGATCCCATGCCTCTGGTTACTTACACTGGGGTAGATGGGCCCTGAGGCCCTGCAGTCCCAGGGGGTGAGATGTACAGACCTTCTTCTGTGGTTACACATAGCATACAGACCTCCCAGTGTCTCACACTCGGCATTTCTTCCTTGATTGGATCAGGATTCTTGCTCTTCCCAGGTGCTTTCTGCCTAGAGATACCTACTGCTCTTCCTACACCTCTATACCCACCTCCATCAGCTGGGCAGGACTCACCTGTGCCTCCAGTAATCAGCTCCTGCTGGTCACCCTTAGACAATTTCTCCCCTGCTCCCAGGTCACCTCCTGGTTGGCTCCTCTGGCCTGATGTCCCTGTGGCTCATGTTCATTCACTTGCCTGTAGTCACAGCATCTGGTGGCACTCAGGCACACATGGGTCACTGTGACCCACTCCAACTGCTGGCACTTGTACCCCAGTACTCAGAAGTGCACATGGAACAGAGGCCCTTGCCTAGGAAATGGGGAGACATGGAGGTTAGTACGCAGAGGTCTACTGACCAGCCAAAGGTTTATGTGCAGCTGGCCCTTGTTATAGTCTGTTTATTCTTCCCAAATCATCTCAGTCCCTTCCTTTACCTGCTTTTGGTTCCTCCCATTGGTCCTTAAGATGATTCAAAGGGCTGCCCCCACTGATCAGACACTGAGGCTGAGGTGGCCTTAGGACACTTTCACATCTGTGTCCTGACCATTCCAGGTATTTGTAGTGTCTGAAGGATGACAGGATTTGAGAAGCACATGGATGGGGTCCTCAAGTGTACTGTGAGGATCTGTGCAGGATCCCATCCAGCCAAACTGGAAATGAAGCAATGTCAGAGCAATGTCAGGTGTTGAGACTCTCCTGGCATCAGAGATCATATGGTGGTTTTGGCTGCCTCAGCACAGTGTCCACTGTTCCCCATCCTTCTGGTTTGTCTACATACGCTTCAGGGGCTGCACCATGCATGGTGCATGGTGTTCCAGATTATGGGAGCTGAATGCCCTTCTCAGTATCTGTCATGGGAAGCAGTCACTCCCTCCAGTGCTACTATCTGTGTTGAGGTCAGCACCAGGTGCCACCATCACTCACTTTGTTACAGAGAAGGCAGTATCCCTGTTTCATGCTGTGAAAGTGTTAGGCATGCTTACCTCTCTTCTCCTATCTGGTATCAGTTGGATCCTAAATGTCATTTGAATGGATGGCTGAAGCACCAGCTGAAGATGACTGTGTGTCTCGAAGCTCCTTGAGCACCACCAGAGTCTTGGTTTTAGTCCATTCTGACTACCAAGATAATTCCTTAGTTCTGATTTGCTGCCTCCAGTCATGCAGTCTCTGGGTTTGGATGCCATGAGTAGTCTGAATTTTTCTTGTTGCAGAACTCAAGGTGCTTTCATTCTTTACTGTGCTGTAAGATACAGCTTGCCAATCTTTCCAGCCTTGCCATGAGCTGGAAGATGCATTTCTGTGCTGGGAAACCTGTGTATGGTGCCACTTGTTTCACTTTAACTTTGGTAATTGCAGGTTTGGTGTCAGGCAGTCATTTTGCAGTGATGACACACTTCCTTAGCTAAGGAAGTAACCACTCTATGGAAAACACCCCTGTAGTCCTTCAGCTGGGAAGAGGTAGATGGAGGAACTGCTTGTGCTCCTTCTTACTCACAAAGCTGATTAGTGTGTATCTGGTAGACAGAGATCTTGATAAAATCATCTCTCCTCAACTTCTCGGAGCTTTGAGTGTTCTACAGTGAGAGCAGGGTCCTCCCTTTACTAATAAGACTCTCACCTGCGGTTTACTGGCTTGGCTCCAGTGCAGAGTGAGATCTGCTGGATCACTTGTTTGTAAAAGGGCTGTTGTAGGATTTAACTCTGTGGGATTTGGTTATGAGGGTAAAATAGAAACGAGAGATCTCTAAAGATGGGTTTAGAGCATGGGAATTTATTGTGAAATAGTGTGGGTGTGAGAGGCCTGCTGGGCTGCCAGACACAGCTCAAAGCAGGCCAGAGAAAGAGAGAGAAAGAGGCAAAAAGAGAGAGCAAAAAAGGGCCGATTTGCCATTTACAATACAATAAATCATCTTCTCTGTTGAATATTCTAATTCTCTTTAATCAGAGACAAGCTACAAACCCTACAACATTTACATGCAACCTGTAAGAATCATCACATTACCATACGGGGATATATTTTAAACCTTAAAAAACAGCTTGTTGGAATCTTCTACCAGGCAGGTAGGGTTTGCTCTGACCTTTGGACCTGCCTAGGCAGAGGGTATTGTTCTATCAAGAAGGAGGATTACCTTCAGTCAGCTATACCATTGTTTCTTAGTTACTCTTCAACTCAAACCTTGTCTTCATCTCAATTTTGATTATACTTTCCATATTTTCAGCATCTTTTGAAAGGTAATCTTATCTGTAAGGCTTTCCTATTTCATCTTCCCCAACAGGCTATCTGTTGCTTTCCTGGCTCAAACCATTTTTCCATGAATTTGCCCCAACAGGGCAATCCTGTACTGTCTTTCCATGACTCCATTTGGTGACAGGAGATAAGCCTGGGCTCAGTCCCCTCTTCCTCCTCTGGCAGTGCTCCTGAGAGCCAGCACTCCAGAGGTGATGCCAGTCCATTTGAGAGAGTATTTCCTACCTCTGTTTTTCTTCTCTCTCAAGGGCTCTTCCAAGATTCTGCACCTGAGAGGGCCTGGGAGAGTAGGGTATTCACCACTGTTGTAGGCCATAGGCTGACAGGATGGAAAGAGCAAATAGCTGCAGGATATTGCAAAGAAAACTCCCTGGCCTTGAAGGCAAGGCAGAAGGCATCTGAGGCTGGAAGGCTTGTGGTAACACCTTAGTCATGGGTTTCTGATACTGAGCTTTCCTTTCTGAAGGGAAAGAAGTCTGTAGAAAGAAGAACTGATATGAAAAAATAAGCTGATAGACAGGAAAATTGCTGAAAAAGCCTGGAGTACAGATGCAGTACAGAAGTTATCACAGCTGTCACAGCTCCTGGGCTCTGAATTGGTGATTCCCAGCAAAAATGCCTTTTTATTAACAACAATAGTTTTGATCCTTAATTTGTATGTGTTTTCCAAGATGAAAACCACAGCTTTTGAGATCATAGCTACTGCAGAAAGGCAGGTGGCTTTCCTGCTGCATTTGGAATGGGATGTTGGGATAATCCTGCAGGAGACAATATAGGTTCTATTGTCCTTGCTGAGGTTGTCTTGCATTCTTTCCACGCTAGATGTGAGGCTGCAGAGCAGAAGCAGAAGGTACCACTGGGAACTCTAAAAAAAGACTTGAAATCAAATGTGGAAAAGCAGAAACAACTGACAGAAAAAATCCGCCAGCAGCAGGAAAAGCTGGAAGCTCTGCAGGTGAGTCTGGAAGTCTCTAGCTAAGCAGAGCAGGTGTGATGGACCTCCTTGTGCAAAGGGCTGCTGCTGAGCCTGAAACCACCTATGCTTCTTCATAGGGCTGGGTGCTGTTCTAGTAACAGAAATGGACCATCTCAGCTTGCATTTAATTTTCTCGGGAAAATGGGAATCACAGCTGAAGGGATGTCTCTTGAAGGACACAGTACACACCTTATAATTGTTGTTTTTAGCCTGAAAACTGTTAGGATGGGTTCAGACAGCCCCTGGCAGCTTGTAAACATGACCTTTCTGATTTCTTTTTTGGTAGAAAACCACTCCAATTCAATCTCAGGCTGACTTAAAGAAACTGCCTCTGGAAGTGACCACACGGCCTTCAAGGGAGGTAAATGGGATCCTGCTGTCAGCTTTTACTCTTTTTTTTAGAGCTTCCTTAGCTGCTCCGAACAGCAGTTCCCCACTCCTCGACCCTTCCTCTCTCTCTACCCTTCTTTGTTTCAGCCCAGCCGAACTCAGCGCCCACGATCTCCTCCTTTGCCTGATCTAATCAAGAATGCTCCCAGCAGACCACCAGGATCTTCACCTCCTCCCAAGTCCTTCAGTCAGCTGAAAAAGAGCTCTTCAGATCGTCCAAATACCAGCTCTCCCAAGTTAGCCAGCATGCTCTTCAGGGTGGAGGCCAGCACTTCCAGGACACATCATCACACTGTGACAGCTAGGAAATCCAACAGCACTTTAAAAACTCTTGCCAAACCAGGTACAAGCTTGAAGTCCCTCTCTGGCCTACAGAGCCCCAAAAGCCCAAGTGAGACACCCAATCCAAAAGCTGCCAAGGTGCCAGCAGTAAAGAAATCTGCCTCTGGCAGATGTTCACAGGTAAGAATCAATGGATGGAAACCCCTTAACTCCTCACCCACTGTCCTGCTAAGCCTGTCTGCTGTATCTTGCCGTATGGGCACTGTGAGCCCTGCACAGGACAAAAGAATTATACTTTACTGGTAAAGTAATGGTTTGGGTGCCATTTACACCCCAAGAGAAGACTGGTCTTGTCTCTTTCCTGTTAGACCAGAATGTTTCTGGGAAAAAAAGTGCATGGAGTGGTGGGGTGAGCATTTGCATGATGATGTCGCACCTCTAAAACCTTCCGGAAAAGGTAATTAACCACCAAATTAAATACTGGATGTTGGGCTTTTTTAAAAATTTTTTAACTTGGCTGCAAGAAGGTTTTGGTTGAAAGCAGGTTAGAATTAATAGCTAGAGCTTGTTTGCTTCCTTCAGGCCTCCAGCACTCGAAAGAGGGCCTTGAATATCTCAGAGGATGGGTCTGAGGAGGAGGGGGAGGCCAAAAAGGAGAGGACAAAGCGAGGAAAAATTTTGTTGAAAGAAGAGAAGGATTCAAATGAGGTGGTAGTAGAGGTGAGAGTGTGCTGGTTTCCCCAGCAGAAAGTATTTGTTAGGTGTTTATAATCTTGATGGGAGGCAACTAATGTGAGCTCTCTCTGCTCCCAGCTCACAGACAGTGCTGGAGAGGAAGAGCTGTTGGAATTGAAGAAAGCCCAGAAAGGTGAGAAATGAGCCCTTAGGCTGCCATCAGTATCTGATATAGAAAAGAACTGTTACACCAGTTAAACATGTGATTTCATTAATGAGATTTTAAAATAAGAAATAGTGTAAATTTGAATTCCAAACACCAAGATGACTCTAATTTGCATGAAACATTTTGGCTGGGAACCCTTTGTTTAGACCAGAGGCAATTGTGGTGTGGAAAGTTCTGTGATCAGTGCTTCACGTTGACAGGGATGGGGCTGGGCTGCATGGTGTAGCTGATGGTATGTTCACCCTTCCTGAATGGATCATGCAACCATGCCAGCTGGAAAATGCTCAGGACTGTATACAGATCTGCTGCACTGCTGTGAGAGAAGAGGGGCTGGGAGACCCCAGGAAAGATGTTAGCCGTGGTGGTACAGTACCATCCACCAGAGCAGGGCATCTTTTCAGCATGCTTCCAGGGAGCTCTCTGAAAAGTGACCCACTAGGGGACATGTGGCAAATTGCCCTAGAGCCAATCATGAGACCATAAAGCCTCTGTCAAACAGCTTGGAGTGCAGGAGAAACCTTTCATCTGAAATTGCCAGCTTATTTCTGTACATCTTCATGTTTCTCAGCAGGAGCTGACCTGTGTGCCCATGGTGTTTTGATGGTGTCTGTACTGTTTGAAGGCATTGTCACAGGTTCAGGTGTGCTCCCTGCTGAAGGGCCTGAATCTCCAGAGCTTCTGTAGAATGTTCTTTCCAGCAGCTGAATGTTTGCAGACACCTTTGCTTCCCTTTCACAGATAAGGGGCTGCATGTGGAGGTGCGTGTGAACAAGGAATGGTTCACAGGCCGTGTCACAGCTGTGGAAAGGGTCAGGCACGCAATCCGGTGGAAGGTGAAGTTTGATTATGTCCCTACAGACACTACACCAAGGGATCGCTGGTAATTATCTTGAGCTACTGGATTTTGGCGGCTTGTTTTCTTTTTGGGAGGAAGGGCCTGTTTTATTGCCATAGATACTGAAGACAAATATGCTGCTTCATGTCAGGAAACATGTGAAGTCAGGATTGTCCAGGGCTTCATAAGGAATGGACATGACAGACTCTATCAGTCTGTCACTCTGATGCCTGCCCTGGAAGCAGCTGTTGTGTGTCTAGAGGTCTGAGTGACACTTGAGTACAGGTTCTGATGAACGTGTTTCAGGTATGTCCAATGCAGAAAAAGGTTCCTGACATTACCTTAAAACTTTTTCTCAGGGTAGAGAAGGGCAGTGAGGATGTAAGGCTTATGAAGCCTCCCTCTCCTGAATACCAGGCCCCAGACACACAGCAGGAAGAGGAGGTGGTCATGGCTGAACCTTCTACCTCGGATTGCGTCAGAATCGAGCCTGACACCACTGGTCCCAGCAGCAGCCAAGAAACAGTTGACTTGCTAGTCCAGATCCTTCGGTGAGTTCGCTGCAGACCTTGTGAGCTCTGCAGTCTGATTGTTTCAGTCTGTTAAACTCCCGTCTCTGGCTTTGTGTTTTATTTTCCTGCACAGGAATTGTTTGCGATACTTCTTGCCTCCAAATTTTCCAATCTCCAAGAATGAGCTGAGTTCCATGAGTTCAGAAAGGTTGTTGGCATTTCCCTTGGTGAGTTCAGTACTTCTAGAAAAGTAAGTGTGTGTTTTCCCCACACATATTCCATTCTCATGGCAAGTGTGCGTCCTGCTGATGCAAGAGTGCACTCTTGAAAAGACAATTTGGATCCTTGGCAGACTAACATAGCTGAGGAAAAGAATTAGAGCTCTGAGAGGTGCCTTGAGTAACAGTTATCTGAGGATTTTTCTAATTACCATGCATTTGTGTGGGAATGCTGTTGGCTGCTACTATCTTAAATTCTTAACCATTGCTATTAAACTTCTAAAAAAGAGAGGTCAAGTTAGAGGTTTGTAGAAGCAAGAGGTAGACATCTGCTTGTTTTGCTCCCAGTCTCATAACTTATCTGGAGGCAATTTTAAAAATGATAAATAATAACAAATAATTATCCCCAGATTCACAGAATATTTTGAGTTGGAAGGAAGCCACAAGGGTCATTGAGTCCAACTCAGGTAAATGGCCCGTATACAGGGATTGAACCCACAACCTTAGTGTGGATTCAGTCCCTTTACAGGCTATTTACTTTAGTGTGAGAGAACATGGACGCCAACCCCTTCCCAGTTCCCCAGGAGAGCAGGTAGACTGCTAGCAAGTCAGCTGCACACCTTAAGGCTTTTGACCTCTGTTTATTTGAGCACAGGGCAGGTGAGACTTAGCTTCCACCAGCAGGATGGTACTGAGAGGACCAGTGCTGGCTGGAATGCAGGGCAAGAGAACTGGCCTCTCTGACTTTTTCCTTCTCCAGCATACCACCAAGAGAGACCTTTCTAGGAGTCACATGTAAATGACAAAAGCTTCCTGCAGATAACCACATGACCAAAGCCAGTGCTGTTTTGTACTGCCACACTCGCAGTTTGTGTATTGGCAGTCTCTCTCTCGTCTCTTCCCCATCTGTTAACTCAGGCATCTACTGGCATTTGCTGCTCCTTCCACAGGACACCTTGGTTGTGTCTGGGGTTTTTGGTGAGTGAAGCTATCCCTACCTTGCAGTGAGAGGCTGTGTTGTCTGGGTGATCTGTACCAAGGATGCTCACAGTGTACAGGGGATGTCAGGCCTTGCCTGCAGCATTCCTGTGGATTCAGGCTTTTTAAAGTACACTGCACCCTTAATCTAAATTCAAGCAGCCTTGGAGGCAGTTCTGGTACTGGAAGAATGTGAAAAGCCATGTGAGTTCTGTGCTGGCTGCTGTAGGCAAATCAGATGTAAATATGAGCATGGGTAGGGTGTGCTGGGACACGCTATGGGGACGATTCCATGGGGGCCAGGAGTTTGGATCTTCTACAAGCCTATGAGTGCTCATGTTTTTGTGATGCTTGGTGCTTTCTCCTAATGTGTCATCTGTTGTGTTTTGTCTACTACAGAAAGAATATTTTAAGCAGTATGAGGTGGGTCTGCAGAACCTGTGCAATTCCTATCAGACACGTGCCGATGCCCGCGCCAAAGCCTGTGAGGAAAACCTCCGGAGCTCAGAGAGAAAGCTGAGGGAAACGGAGGAGAAACTGCAGAAGCTGAGGACTAATATCATGACTCTTCTGCAGAAAGTGCAGGAGGTGAGTGAGGAGGAGTAGCAAACCCTGAGCTGCCTCAGAGTAGCCACCTGGCTCATCCCCTCCAGGAATTAAAAGTATTTCAGTCCAGTGTCTCACTGGGCTTGAGCTTCCTCTGCTGGGAGCAGCTTGGGCTCTCACTGCCCACCCGTGGGATCCAGGCCCTGGGAGTCCTGATGTGTGTTAATTCTCACAGAATGATTTCTCACAGCACATATGTAATGTGCAGGTTCTGTTTGTTCTCTACTGTGAGGCTGCATGAGAATTTCCCCAGGCACAGACAGTGCTCAGCAGGGGATTTTTGCACCATTCTTGGCCAGATTTTGAACTTCATATGTAGAAATGCAAACCTTTAAACAAACAATATAAAAAAGTTTTGTGGTGAAATTGATGTATTAGTTATACTATTACATTAAAATAGGAAAAATATATTTAATTAAATTATTTAAATAAATTAACTAACTTTAAATTAAGAAACTGCTTTAATAAAATTGGGATCAACCAATGGAAAGGCTAGTGAAAGCATCTGGAAGCAGTTGTTCCTTGTTAGAAAAATGTGTTAAATCTAAAAGAAACCCAACCAAACCTACCTCGGCCTAAATCAGCTCAATAAATCCATCACTTGAGTGCTTTGATTGAGCATCAGGTGCTGATGGGTTTCCAGTGTTGTCGTTTGGATGCTGACAGGGAAAGCTGGGGGTGCTGTCACTGCAGCTGTCAGCAGCTGGAGGGTGCTGGAGGTTGGGGCATAGAGGCTGAGCAGGCCAGATGTAACAGAGGATGCTAAGCTGCTCTAGCTCCTCTTTTCTTGCACTGTTCTTCAGGATTCACTTCTCACTGGTATTCGTTGTTGCTTCGGTTTCAGGACATTGATATTAATACAGATGACGAACTGGATGCATATATTGAGGACTTGATTATGAAAGGAGACTGAGCAGCTCCAGTACAAGTCCTGGAGAAGTGCAGAAGAGCTGGCTGCTGCAATAAGAGATGTGGATCTCTGTGTGGGTGGACTGTGGCAGCTGATGAGGAGAGAGTTTCTTAGACAGTGCTCATGTTGGCGTACAGCTTGTACCTGTGACTGTACATGAGAAACATTTGTGCTGTTGGCAGGAAAGTTTTTAACTTTGTAGTTCTCTGAATCTCTTCCTTTTGTTTATAAATATTTATTTTTAAAAGAAATGGGAACTGTTCCTGATACAATGGATGGCTTTTAGTGATGTAGAAATGTGAGTACGTCTTTTGCAACTCAGGTATATTCATATGCTAAACCTGGGAGACTGGAGCACCCTGCTTAGCTTACTGGATCTCCAGTAAGAACATGGCAGCAACTAAAAAAATAAGCCTTGAGTTGTGGCAGAGGGGGTCAGGACTTCTTTGTGGAAGATACTGAATTTGGGCTAGAGAAAACCAAGCCATGAATTGGAACTGTAGAAAGGAGGGTATGAAACCTCGGTGGATCTCAGAAAATTGGTACTGGCACCTACAGTGAGCTTCCTGAAGAGAAGGTCACTGCAAGTAGGTGAAACTGCCACCATGGTAACAACCAAGAGTCTGAGGGTACTTCCAGAAGAGGATCACCTCCTGGATGGCTCACAGTGGGCTGTGAGCATCAGAGGGAGAATGCTGGAGTTCAGGTTCTCTGCTTGCAGTCACTTGATCACTCACTTCTGCTGCTGTTTCTTTGAGACATAATTGCAGCATCAGAAGAACTCCTCGACCACCTGACAATAAAGTGACCCCTGTTCTATTGTCACCCCCTCAAGTTTGTGCTGCTTTGATCAATTTGCTCTACCAGGTAATTTTATTATTAGAGAGTGCTAATTATTAGAGAGAGGCTATTTGGAGCCTTTGGAGCCCTGCAGTGCTGATTGGTATATGGCCCTGTGCCTACAGCAAGAAAAACACCTGGTCTTTATCCTTCAGCTGCAGCCAGTTCCTGGTAGGCCACTTGTGGCCAAGGGGACTTGGTCAGAGTTTGTCAGCTGGCCAGCAGCTTCTCAGGCCTGCTAGGACAAAGTGCTTGTGGACTCATGCTCGGAAACTGGAGTCCCCTGCAAGAAACATAGTGTGAGCAAGAGATGGCCACTATCAGGGAGGTCAGGTGGAATGGACTCTTGGGGTTCACTTGACACTTGAATGTGTAATAGATTTTTTGCAGAAAACCCCTACAAATGAAATACGTGTTGCACAGAAAATCTTTGGCACCTATTATTTACAGTCCTGAAGAACTCTCAAGTTTCTACACACTGCAGAAGAGGGGGGGAAGGCTTTTGTTCATTACCTGAATTCTAGCATGCTTGTCACAGCACACGGTGAAACTGACTGCTTCCATCCAGAATCTGGATCTGACATCCTACAAAAAATGATGGTAAGGAGTATTCCCCCATCGTCATACACCTTTCTTCACAGAGTGGCAGTGTTCCTTAAACAAAGGAGCAAGCTCCACCAGTCTCCATTTCCTCACACATACTGGTTAGTTGTGATGTCACACCGCAGTTTCTGATGAAAACAATCTGGGGAAGATGCATTTTTTATTAAGGTGAAAGAAGAAAGCTTCGTCCTTCCCAGGAGCAAACATTCTAGAGAAGCAGTTTTTGTTATATTGCATTTCAGAGCTGCTGCTGCACACAGGCTTTAATCCCTACACCCAGAGGGCACCAGTATGGGGCTAACAGCTCTGTCAGTTTTTAAGCTTCCTGGCACAGTTTGATTCCCTACTTCTCTCATGTTAGGAAGGGGCTACTGTTTTAGGTTGGGTTTCTTTTCCCTCTGTTCTCTGGAACTTCACATTTCCAGTTTTAACTCTTGTTTTTAATGCATTTCATTTTTTTTATCTTCCAAGATTTTTTGCTAGGAAGAGCAAGCCAAGAACTTCTAAGAGCCAATAAACCAAGTTCTTCATTCTCAAACCTTTTAGGCAATCCTCTGCAGCTGCTCTTTTTCTTTTTCTTGCTTCTGTGAATTTGTTAAGCAAATCTGTGTATAGCATCAGGTTTTAATAACATCTCTAAAACCCACAGGCTCAGAATGCCTCTGGGAGGATCCAAACTGCTGTCTCCAAGTTGAATGTAATCCAATGCAGTAGCAGGTGGTTCAGGGTATTTTCCTGTTGAGCTCTTAAAATTGAGGGTGGAGGTTGCCCTACAGCTCTGCACCACACAGCTCTCCCATGGGTGTCTCGCATAGGGATGTCCCTGTCACATCTTGAAAGTCATTCCAGCTGCCATCAAGATCCTGTAGCCCTATCATGACACCTCCATCATGCAGTTAAGCCACTTGATGGCTCACGTGTTCCCTTAAGTCTTCCTCTTCACTTCCAGCTATTTCTTACAGCAGAGATACTAAGGACAGGAATTTCATTTTGCACAACATTCCCTTCACCCTCTTTATGGCCAGCTTAATCCCTTCTTTATACATTCTGATTGGGAAATTCCTCCCACAGCTGTCAGCTGAGAGCTTCGTGCCAGCTCACTTCTGCTGTTGAGGCTGCATTTTCCTTCAAGCTGTCTGCCACATTCCCTTTGCATCTGCTTCTAAGAGCAGCAGGAAGAGCAGATGACTGTCATTCTTGCTTGCAGTAAAG